>WSXT02222443.1:0-16838 GCA_011762715.2 Neuroterus valhalla | reverse complement strand
TTTTTTTGTGTGCATGATTTATATTGCAATTATCTTTTATTTGTTATTTTCATTTTGAATTTTTCTTGTTTTTAAACCTAACTTTGATTATTTGGTGTTAACTGTGTGCAGCTAAAATGGTGTTCTTTTGTATTTTGTGAGGTAAATGGTGTAAGTTTAAATGAAAAATATACAAGAAATTCAAGATGGCGTACAACCTGCAAAGAGTTGATGGTCGAAAACTCGGATTTAAGCTTCCTTCATGGTGCCCTAAAGATGTCAAAAAATTTTTTTCTTACCCAATAAATTGCAATATTACATATAGGAATCCGTCTAGATATATTGGACTATATACAAAATAATTTGTTGAAAATTCATTTAATGTGGAAGCCTCAACATCTGTTCTCGAATTCATTCAAGAAATAAGATACTAAACTATTTCATTGGGATGAGACGAGACGAGATGAACAGAGACGAATAGGGATTGAACGAAAGGAAAGATTGAAAGTATCCAGTTTATTGGCTCCTCTCGCATTACTCTTAATAGATGTCGTGGACATGAAAGATCAAAAAAAGTGTGTCACACTCCGAATGCAGCAAGTTTCTCCAGATTTCAATATAAAAGTCTGTGTGTATTTACTACAAAGTTTTAAACTCGATAGTTATTTTGGCAAATAGTGCATTATGTGTTTTCTGACTTGACTAAATACTATAAACTGCATAGCTTTATCATAGGTCAATATCTCCGGTAGCTTTACCTATATGACGTCAATAATTGCAAAACCGTCTGTCCGGTCAGACTAGTTCCTTTAAGAAGCAGATATTCTAGATTTTGTCTCTAATGAGTCTAATGACTTAACAAATTATTTGCAGCTAACAGTAGATAAGGAAGGAAAGGAAATCTGAATGTTTATTCAGGACAATTGCTTTAGAAAGGTTCCATTCAATTCTCGGAACTGTCACTTTTTATATTTTTTATTCGCAGCTTCAGAGATGCTGAGGTGTGTGTGACTTGATATAGAGAAATCGTTACGATAGTTTATAGGATGTAGAATTTAACATAAACTTAGATGTGATGTATGAGTGTTATATAAATGGCTGTTCCATTTTGCGGATAATCAGGGTGGCGACTTGACCGGAAAACCGGGACGGACCGGAAAATGACCGAGAATCTTATTGATCAGGAAATAGCCGGGAATTTCATTGCCCGGGAAAAAACAGGATATGACCGGGATTTCTATTGACCGGGAAATGACCGGGAATTTAACTGCCCGGGAAGAAACCAGGAAATGACCGGGAATTTTATTGACCGGGGAAAACTGGAAATTTTATTGACCGGGAAACGTCCGGCGATTTTATTGACCACGAAATGACCAGGAATTTCATTGACCGAGAAAAAACCAGGAAATGACCGGGAATTTTATTGACCGGGAAAGAACCAAAAAACGACCGGGAATTCTATTTAAAAACCGGGAAATTACTCGACTTAACCTAGACAATTCCAAATTTTACCGTGAAAATATGAGAATGATCGCTTTGTTTCCATAAATTAAAAAGAGAAAGTTTGAGTTAAGACACATAATTTCACTTGGAACTGGGAATCCTTTCCAAAATAATTTCTATTCTGATTGAGAAGAGGGGAAATTAGGAAAATAGCTCTTCCAATTTGAAATCCGTCGAAATTTGAAAGTCTCCTTTTCCTAATTTTGAGTGAAGAAAGTACTTCAAGCAAACCCTAATGTAGAATTAGTATTTCGAAGAAGAATTATTTCTGAATTATGATAGAAAACTGTTTGAATACTTGTTTGAAATTCAAACTTCTTTGTTGAAATTCAGATTTTTTTGTTAAAGTCGCATTTTCCGATTCAAGATTTACCTCTGGTTGGAATTGTAACCACTTTGTTAAGAGTCAATTCATCTTTTTTTATTAAAAATTCAAGTATTTAGTTGAACACTGATTTTTGAATTTCAAAATCAAACTATTTTTTTGAGAATTTGTTTCCCTTGTTGAGAATTCGCCCCTTTTGTAGAAAATTAATCTTTATGGTTGAAAACTCACCTTTTTTCCATAAAATACATTTATTCCAGTTAAATATTTACCATTAACCTGAGAATTCATCAGTTTGGTTGAAAATTAGTTTCTCCAACTGGAAATTTAACTGTTTCATCCTTAGTGGAAAATGATCTTTTCTATTTCAAAATTCAACTATTTGGATGAAAATTTGTCTTTATGGATTGAAAATTCAATTAGTTCTTTGGAAATTCACATGTTTTGTTGAAAAATTGAGTTTTGGTATGAAATTATCTTTTTCTTTAAAAGTTACTTTTCTCGTTCGAAAATTGTTCTTTACGGCTAATAATTCAAGTTAAACAGTTGAATATTTTTCATATTAGTCCAAAATTCATCTGGTTGGAAACTCTTACGTTTCGTTTAAAATTAATTTTTGAGCCAAAAATTCTACTACTCTATTTTTGGTAATCTCTATATTTCAAAATTCAACCATTTTCTTGAAAAATTGTATTTTTTGTCAAAATTTTAACTATTCTAGTGGAGGGTTCATCATTTCAGGTCTAAACTTGTCTTTCTGGTTTGATATTCAACTACTACAGTTAAACATTCACAAATTTATGTAGAGATTTATCGCTTTGCTTGAAAATCGATTCGTTTGAAAGCTGTTTTTTCTGTATCAAAATAATTAATTTTTATTATAAGTAATTTTTCCCAGCTGAAAGTTTAACTTATTCTATCTGAAAATCCGATAGTTGTATTCAAAAATTTATTTGTTTGATTACATTAAAAATTTGAGTGTTCAAATTTCGGTTGAAAATAATATGTCTTTTTTACTCTTTCAGTTGATGATTTTTTGTTTTGGTAAAAAACTCTTATGTTTGGTATGAAATTGGGTTTTCAATCTAAAATGTTGCTGTTCCATTATTGGTTAAAAACGCTTGTTTTTCCATTTCAAAACTCGATTATTTTGTTAAAACATTGTATTTCTTGGTAAAAAACTAATCTTTCTATTTGGAAATTAATCTTCTTGTTTGCATATTCATCTTTATGGTTGAAAATTGAAGTGCTTTAGTTAAATATTTATCATTTCAGTTGAAAATTCATCTTTTTGTTTTTCAATGTAAACTGTTCTAATTGAAGATTTATAATGTTATTTGAAAATTCATCACTTTGGTTGAAAAATAGACTATTTTGTTAGAAATCTGTTTTTTTTTTTTTTTGTTATTGCAAGATGATTTTTTCTATTGTAAGTTTAACTGTCCAAACTTTTGTAAAAACATGATATTTTTTGTGTAAAATTGTAGTATTCTTTTCAAAATTGATTCATTTTGCAATTCTTGATCTGTTTTGTTAGAGGATGTTTAGAATGAACGTCACGAATTGAAATAAATGTTCGCGTTTTGCGACAAGACCAGGAAAAGTAAAAAACTTGACCGGGAATAACCGGAAAATGATGAGGAATTTGGAATCGTCTGCGAAATCGCCACCCTGATAATTTTCATAATTCTGATTTTATATTTCTATGTATATTTTTCATAATTACAAAAGTACTTACAAATGTATCTTTTGTTGAATCTTTGAGTGCATATTGTTATTCAATTTGAAAGTGGATTATTCTTTAACTTCCGTTACCAACTCCAATGTTTCCGATTCTTCAAAGTCGCCCGGAAGAAGTGATACAAATTTTCACTTGAACCTTGCGGAATATTTTTCAGTCGTGAAAGATGCATTAAAATTATTATATCCTGTTATGTACTGTTTATACTAAATTAAATTTAAAATATTTTAAGAAATGAAGCAAACTGGGGTCCACAATTCAAACTATAAGTTCTCTCTGTTGATGTCCATATGACGCAATGCTTTCCGGCCATAAGGTGCACATATGCGCAGGAAAGAAATAATTATTATTGTAGGTGTATTGCGGAAGGACTTGCAACTCAGGGTTCGTGAATACTTGTCTGCAAACCTTTCTTGCATCTGCAAGAAGAAGCCTCTTAAAATTCTATAAAAACTGTACAATTTAAATTTTATTCTACTTGCTCTTATTTTATGCACTTTCACCATCGCCTATATTATTTTCTTGGAAGTGCTTTCTTCAGAAAAGTGCGTTGGAAAAATAGTTTTGGCTCAATAATACTTTACCCAATATGGCTCCTCATATAGTTTTTCAATGTCCCACAGGGTTTAATTTCATAGTTTAACTTGTAAGGGGAATTACTATTTTTAAAATTAGTTATATTCTAAAAAAATAGGTAAGATTACGTTGTTTCTATTGTCGTATTATATTTCTTTTGAATGAACAAAGGGCGACACATATCGACGAGTCAGCGTTGGAAGATTACCATAAAAACTCATTGCAGCATTAAAGATGAGTAAGCAGACAGTTACGATGATGTTCTGTTAATATTTCACGTCTGCTCTTGTTCATGTTTATCTTCAACGTGCTTAACATCTGTCCTGACCTACATGAGTGATCAAATTGAGTCGAAATCGCGTCTCGTAATATAATAGGAATATGAAATATAGGTCTTGAGTTTAACTTTTAACATCAGCTCGTAATTGCTGCATGTGCTGTTTTTACGAATTCTCTCAACTTCTGTTTAGTTATGGTGAAAAAAACTGAAGATTTTTTTATCATTGCATATAATTTTCCTAAACTTCAAAAGTGAAATAGTTCGTTCATCTATGAAATTTAATTAGTTTGATTAGTCAGGGTGTCGACTTGACCGGGAAACCGGGAAATGACAGGGAATAAAAATAAAAAAACCGGGAATGTATTGACTCAATTTGTATTGAAAATTCTACCGGAAAAATACGAGGAATGACCGCTTTCTTTTTATGAACCAAAAATATATCTTATTTTATTTAAAAAATGTAACGTTCCTTTAATCTGATTCTCAAAATGTTTAAATACATCTAAAGTTCATGAGAGGAAGAATTTATATTTTTTCCCCATTAAAAATAATGTCAAAAAAAAACGTTTTGCAAATTTGTTGCTTTGTAAGTTTTTTTAGCTGACTTAAATTTGATAATCGGATTGATGGTAGCCCAAACATACAGAAAGAATCATTATCTTTTTTTTTTTCAAAAAATGTATTTATCACGTTTTATTTGCTTTTCCTCATTTTTCTTACTTGGGACAGGGAATTATAGAAAATAATTTTAGTTTTCATTGTAGGGCAGGAAGTTTCAGTGTAAAAGTATAATTTCACTTGGAACAGAGAATTTCTACATGGAATGTGAACTTTTTAAACTAATTATAATTCGGATTTAGAAGAGAGGAATTTTGAAAAACCATTCCTCCAATTCGAAATTCGTCACAATTTCAAAGTCCCCTATTCTTAATTTTAAATTAAGAAAAGAATTCAAGCAGTTTTCAGAGTAATAGTGCTATTCCGAAGAAGAAATATTTCTGAATTATGATAAAAAATTTGTCTATATTGTTCATTGCAAATCCATCCTTTTTCAGTTAAAAAATGAACAACTTGTTGAAATGTGAACTTGTATGTTGAGAGTCATATTTTTATGTTAAAGAAGCATTATTTCGATTCAAAATTCACCTCTGATTGAAATTGTAAACTACTTTGTTAAAATCAATTCATCTTTTTTGATGAAAATCCAAGTATTCGGTTGAACATTGATTTTTCAATTTGAAAATTAAACCAATTCTTCGAGAATTTATGTACTTAGTGGAAAATTTGCCTTTTCTGTACAAAATTAATCTATATGGTCAAAAATGGATCTTTTCTCTTAAAATACATATATTCATTTGAAGATTCAACATTATACCTGCAAATTCATCAGTTTAGTTGAAAATCTGTCTTCAACTGAAAATTCTGCTCTTTCATTTTCAGTGCAAAGTTGATCTCTTCTAGTTCAGAACTCGACAATAATTTGGTGTAAATTTGTCTTTTTGAATTGAAAATCCAATTATTTCGTTTAAAATCCACATATTTCGTTGAGAAATATGTTTGGTTTCAAATTAATTTTTTGGCAAAAATTGAACTATTCTAATTGAATGCTCATCATTTCAGTTAAAAATTAGTCTTTCTGGTTTATAATTCAACTACTTCAGTTTAATATTAACAATTCCATTTTATTCTTCATGATTTTGTGTGAAAATGTAAGAATTCGCTCGAGAGTTTTTTGTTTGTTTGTTGAAAGTTAGTTTTTTTTTTAGTCATAAGTAATTTTTTTCAACTGAGAATTTAACTTATTCCTATTGAAAATCCCATAATTCTAGTAAAAAATTCATTCGTTAAGTTGAACATCCATTTTTTTTAATTTTAAAATTTGAGTATTCGGATTTCCGTTGACAATTTATCTTTTTCAGTAAAAGTTAATTCATTTGTTTAAAACTCAACTCTTTCAGTTCGGGATTCGTCGTTTTAGTATAAAACTCTCTTGCTCGGTTTGAAATCGCTTTTTGAACTAAAAATGTTACTGTTCCATTTTCCGGTGCAAATAATGATTTTTTGAATTCGAAATTCGACTATTTTGTTGAAACATAATATTTTTTCTGAGAAAATGATTCTTTCTATTTGAAAATTAATCTTCTTGTTGGAAAATCCACCTTCATGGTTGAAAATTGATGTGCTCCAGTTAAATATTGATAAAAATCGATTTATTTTGCAATGTTTGATCTGTTGTGTCAATAGGATATTTAGAATGAATGTCATGAATGAAAAAAAAAATGTTTGCGTTTTGCGACAAATATAAATATGTTACTTCTAGTAGACCGGAAAAATTGAAAAAATTGACCGTGAAGAACTGGGAAATGCCCGGAAATGTGAAATCGTCTTCCGAATCGCCACCCTGCTCGAATTCTAATATGAAATTGAATTCAGAAAAAATTTGTCTAAATTTTATCCTCTTTTGTATTCTTAGAGTGTATTTATCACTTTCCAAGCTCCCTCCAACTTCAAACTCATAATAAATAATAATAATCGAAAACCTTAATCATAGTAGCCAAACAATTAAAAGTTCAAAATTGTTCTTTTTTGAAATGTATATGTAAATGGCAGTGGCTATATGGCTTTGTCAGTGGCCAAAGAAAACCGGTCATTTGTACTAAAATTTCCATTCACGTAGCCACGGCTTCTATAAATAGTTTAAAATCGAACTATTTATTTGATATTTTACAATTTTGATCATTTCAAACAAAATCATTATTTCATTTCTCATATTATTCTTGAAATAAATAAATTTCCAGCTACGAAAGGTCGAGCTTTCAAATTTTAATAAGAATTATGGGGAGGGCGTTGGGTCATTTACTTACATTCTGAATAAGAAAATTGTCTGTAAAAAAGTATTCATGGTTATGAACTAAGAAAACTGTCAATCAATACAAATTTATTGTTGCAGAAACACTTGAAAAAGTACCAAACATTTTCATTAATTTGAAAAATAACAGTTTTGTGAAGGTTGTAAAATTATAGTAACTGATGCATTATTATTCGCGCAACTCAAAAATCTTATGCTTTATTATCTTCAAAAATTTTGTTTTAAAATGTTTATATTGCAGTCTGCTATTTAAATTGTAAGAATTTTTATTATAATATTGCAATATAAATATTCTCTTACATAAGAGTTTGTGGGTGGCAGGCGCGTAGCCAGAAAAATTTTTCGGAGGGGGTTTTGTTCAATGTGTCAGCAAATATCAAACTTCGTAAATCTATGTATTATGACGCGCCGATCACAAATATGGTAAAGAAAATACTCGAAAATGTGATTTTCAAGTTTGAAACTCCCAAAAGAACTAAAATTCCATGTCTTCCGTCTATTTCAATCAAGAATGGAAGTGTCCAAGAAAGCTTAAAATGAGAGTTGTAGATCTTTTTAAAAACACCTTTTATTGGTATATATACCTAGTTTTTCCAAAAAACAATTACTTGGTTCAAAGTGTAAAATTGCTAGGAAAGGAACTTGTAGTTCTCCAGTGAATGGTCACACAAATAATGTTGCACACATACTATTCCCATTGTCTCTTTTCTCGAAAACTATATGAGTTGTAGGGTTTAAAAATAGTTGACATAAAATTGTTGTTTTCAAAAGATCTGAAACTTTTATCTGGAGTTTTTTTGTTAATTTTCATCATATACTGAAATAAACGGAAAAAATACGATTTGCATAGTTTATCCGAGTATGTTACTCCCACCTTGTTTGTATTTAATAACAATTAATAACGATGCCGATGCCATGTCGATGGCCTCATGATAACCATGGCGTAACTTATGTTCCAATATCGCCTCTTGATTAAGCAGACTGTAATCCAATTATCCAAATGACGTATATATACACATGATCATATACATATACATGATCGTATACATGTACATTCTACATTTATGATCTCAGCGTTTTTCTGATTTCCATAAGTGTTATTCTAAATCCAAGCAGAAGATTTTAAAACCAATTGGATGAAAGTGTATAATTATTTCCTATATATTCTGCAACATGGACAAAAAATCTATATTACCGGTTCCGTCTACCGTGTTACCAACCTTTTCTCGAAGTTTTTTTTCATAATCCGGTAGGACGACTTGCTTGGAAATAATTTTAAAATGAAGCCGCAAAAAGTTATGTGGAACAAAATACTAGTTCTTTTAATATTAGGCCACCATAATTTATGCGATATTTTGTCTTGCGATTTAACAACAATACGTAATAGTTTATTGAAAGCGTTTATACTTTTAACCACTTTATAAGTCAATTAAATTAACTGCCAATTTTCAAACTACAAATTTATTATACACCTCTGCCAGAGTATAACGTTCTTACTTTTATAAACATGGTGTTTATAATTCACCGTTAGCACCTGGTGCATATAAAGAGTTTTTTTAAATAAAAATCGAGTTATTAACAAGCATTAAGAAGTTCGTCTTGCACTGGCTGCCAAGAGAGCAGCGTAGTTCTCATTTGCTTTGGTAATTGATTCACCAAGAAGATAATCGCATCTGATAGGCTGGTCAGTTTACGCACTCTGACGGGAAATCGAAAGTAAAAGCGTGGCAAAGTTCCGTTGTGCAAGCTAAAGAAGAATGGTTTCTTGCATCAAAAGAGATGCTTGAAGTACATTTATGAAAAAAGTTACCGTTTATCAAATGGAAATCCCGCCCGTTTGTTAGTTCAGTGTCGGCGAAACGCGTTCAGTCCAGGTTGGTAGTCTTTTTGGTTTGGAAATTCTTCTCTCCCGATTGAAAATCTTATTGGGTTGAGAATTTGATTACTTCGTTCAAAATTTGAACAATTTTATTGAATTTCCATCCTTCTTTATCGAAAATTGATATTTTCGAGTTTAAAATTCGTTTGCTTTGTAGAAAACTTGCCTTTCGGTTTTAAAACTTGAACAGTTTGGTTAAAATGGATTTTGTTTCATGAGACCGAGAAATGTCTCTTGGCTGAAAATTCAACTGTTCTCTTGAATTTGTTACTTTGCGTGAGAGCTTCATCTCTTTCGGAAGAAATTTTTTTATTCTTCTTCTTAAGTTGAAAATCCAACTGGTTTGGTGGAAATTTATTTCTTTTCGTCTGGAATCTCATTGTTTAGTTGAGAATCCAACTATTTTGCTAGATAATTTAAGCATTTCTTCAAAAAGTCATCCTATTTGATTACAAAATTCTCTTTTTGGAAAGTATTTATACTTCCAACCAAACAGTTATAACTATTTTGTTAAAAATTTGTTTTTTGAGGTTATAAAGTCGATTTTCAACAAAAGAAAATTCGAGATGATGCGAATTTTGTATGGAAAACAAGTGTTAAAATTTCACGTTTGCATAATTTCATATAAAAATTTATTGAATATCCGGTTATCAATATCATTAAATAAAGAAACATTACAAATTCTAATCCATTACCAGAAAAATGTTAAAACTCTTTTTTTCTAAAGGGTTGCTGTTTATTTATTGTTTTATCTCGAATATTTGAAATTTTTATTGAATTTGGTCTTTTTGGTTAGAAATCTTACTATTTGATTAAAAAATTGATTATTCCGTTTGTGAATTCAACAATTCCATTATATTTCCGTCCTTTTTTTATTGAAAATTCGCCTTTTTTGATGAAAAATGGAACAATTGGTTTATAAATTCACCTTTTTGTTGAAAAATGATATTTTTGGGTTTATAGAATTCCACTGCCTTATAGAAAATTTGTCTTTAGGTTTGAAACTCTAACAGCTTGGTTGACATTCTTCTTCTTTCTTGTTAGAAAAATCTGTTCTGATTAAAAGTTCTTATCTTCTCTCGAATTTTGAGTTTTAGGTTTAAAACTTCATCTCTGTTAGAAGAAACGTATTCTTATCATCTTTTGGGTATACAATTCTACTGTTTGGTTAAAAATTAGTCTCTTTTGGTTCAAGATCTTATTATTTGGTTAAAAATATAATTTTTTTTTAAATGACAATTTCGTTTAAAAAAGTCATCCTTTTCTCATAAAAATCCGCCATTCTGTTTTTAAGTCCGACTGTTTTGTTAATGATTCGTCTGTTTCGTTGATAAATTTGAGAATTTTGGAATGAAATTGAGCCTCGTGGAAAGAAATTCTCTTTTCTTTTGAAAATTTATATTTTCGGGTAAAAAATTCAATTGCTTCGTGAAACATCTGTCTTTTTTGGTTTGAAATTCGATCTGTTTCAGAAGAAATTCCTTTTTCTAATCATGTCTTTTAATTTAAAATATAACTTTTTGGTGGAAATTATCCTTTTTTTCTTCAGAAATGATCTACTTTGTTAGATATCCACGATTTGTTTGGTTCGGAATTCATCTCTTTGAATTGAAAATTCCAAGTTTTGTAGAAAATCGAATATTCGTAGAAAGGGAATTGAGATCCAAATTCAAATCATTACCAAATGATTATACTTATCTTTTGAGTAAGGGATCATTTGTTCTTTCTATTAAGTTTCGAATTCTGCTTCTAAGCTCCGGATCGACTTTCACGCGTGGATATTATAAAAATTTATTAGAATCCAGATGAAAAAGAATTTAACTCTGCTCAGATTTTTAGTTGGGTTATTACCTACCTTGAGAAATTTTAGGTGGGTAGTGCTCCCACCATACCCTCCTCTTCCGCTGGCCCTGTTTTAGTTGCAAATGCCTTGTCTACACATAATATGTTTAATTTATGAGAACAAAAACTAATCTCCTCAATTCATATTTCCTTTCTCATTCATTTACACAAAAAAAGTCTAGTTTGCGTTGCAGTTTGTTTTCAATGAACCTTGTTTCCATATTGCATAAGTCTGTCCTCCTTCCTCGGCGCCTATATATGTTACACCTTGAAACAATATATTAGGTCGTAATTCCGAATATCAAAGTTTAGGAACAATATATTCGGAATATACGATTCACGGCGATTCCAGCGATATGTTTTTGCCCTGAAATGTTGAAAATTTAAAAAAACATGATTTGTATATGTATATTTTTTCTCATACGTCACATAAAATTCATGATGTATTCTGTAATTTTCAAATCAATCTAAATCAATTATTATGAAAAACTTTTATTCAATCATTATTGAAATTGATCCTTATTGACTTAGGACCAGCGATATAAATTCAATTGGTACCAGGAAATGAGAAAATAGAAGTAATAATTGCGAAAGATGTATGTTTGGCAATAATCGATATTCCAGTTCAGGGGTGTCCAACGCAAGGTTGGCGCGCTTCTCCTTCCTTCTCATACTCCGAGGGCTTCATCTAGAATTCTCTCCTCGTTCCACCACGGGCTTTGTCTGACTACGCCTGACTACGCCTACTTGTCCGCACTGTTCACACAGCCCAGCCGCCGAGGACCCCTTTCCACATCGCGATCACCGCATGAACGCATCCAAGGTGGTAAGAGAGGGGATTTGCGAGTGACAGTTATTCACACCGTCGCTCACGCGTTGGACACCTCTGCTCCAGATCTTTGGAATCCAGAAGATAATGAACAGTTTTGTTAAAATTCATATTTTATCGATGGGAAAACCCCTCTTTGGTTGAATATTATTTTTTTTTTCAATTCCAATTCTCAATAGAGATTCAAACTATTAGGTTGAAAATTCATATTTTCTGGTTGGCAATTCAATTTTTTTGTAGAGAATTGAGCTATTTGGTTAAAGTGGATATATTTAAATCCAAATTAATACCTAAGCCCGGAATTGAAAGTCCTCTCTTTGGATTGAAAATTGAACAATTCGGTTAAGTTTTCTATTCTTTTTGGATGAATAATCTTTCGTTGTCAGAAATTCATCTCTATTGGTAAAGAACTCACCTTTTACGGTATAAACTGTAAAAAAGAGTTAAAGCATCATCACTCGAATATGAATTTTCAACAAAATAGTTTAATTTTTAACTAAAAGATATATTTTCAACGAAAGTGATGAGATGAGCTCTGAAGTTAAAAATTTTAATTTTAAATAGTTATGTTTTTAACCAAAAGAGGTGAATTTTGAAACCAAAAGATATATTCGCAACGAAATAGTTAAATCGTTCACCCGTAAATATAAATTACTACACAAAAATTCTTTTTTGAGCAAATTTTATGATTTCAATTGTTTTTGTTATCAAACAATTGAAGTTTCAAGCCAAAAATACAATGTTTATACAAAACAGTGTGACTAAAAATCGGAGAATCTGAATTTCCAAAAAAAGAAGATTATTATTATACACATTTAGATATTCACAAAGTTCAAGAAAACGAACTATTTATAAGAACTTCCTTAATTGCATACATTTTCTGATTTTGATGTTAATTACATTAAATTGAAGGCCTTAGAAGTAGATGATACATTTTGTTCAACAATTTTATTTATTAAAGGATATTTGAGCATTATGCATTATTTGAGGCTGAAGCACATTTACTTAATCCCATAGTTTTAACTGAATTCCCTGGGTTTTCCCAGTCCCAACAATAAACACGCCTCCTATTCAATTTTTCCAAAACTGGAACATCTACGCGGCAAAGGTTTCAAATTTTCAAAATTAATATATAATTCACGATCTGGGTCGGGCATTTCCCTTCGTTTTCCCGAAAATGAAATGGAATTTTCCCTATTTTCCAAATATTTTTTGAATTGTTTTCAATTAAACGAACTTTATACTTGGAGTATGAAAGATGAATTTATTTTATTTATGAAAATTCAGAAATGTATTGTAAATGAAAATGATGGTCAATTGATGGTATATGAAATTCTTCCGGATCTGTTTTGTAAATTGAAATTGTATGTAGAGCAAAATGGAATCATCAATTAAAAACTAATTGCCGAGGATTTAACCAAGTTTCTCTAATTTTCAAGAAAGAAAAGAATAATTGTTTCTTCAGTCAATGGAGAACTATTTTTGTTGAAAAAAATGATCTTTGGAATAATAGTTGAATTTTCAATGAACTGAATAAATTTTAATTACAAAACATGCAAAATACTAATATTCAACAAAATAGTTACATTTCTAACCAAAAAGGATTTCCAGTTAGGCAGAAGCAAAGTTTCAACTACTATTTTCTGTAAAAGAATTAAATTATCACCTCAAAAGTAAGAATTTTTAATGAGTTTTAATGTGTTTTTTTTTGGAAAATCATTAATTTTTTGTAAAATTGTTTAGTTTCAAGCCGTAAAAGATGAATGGAGATCAATTTCTAACAAAGAAAGATTATTTATCCAAAAAGAAAAGAAAACTTTACCGAATCGTCCAATTTTCGAATTCCAAAGATTTGGAGCAGAGGTGTCCAACGCGTTAGCAACGGTGTGAATAAAGTGTCGCTCGTTATTCCCGTCTCTTGCTACCTTTGATGCGTTCATGCGGTGAGCGGGATGAGGAAAAGGATCCTCGGCGACCGGGCTGTGTAAACATTGCGCTCAAGTAGGCGTGGTTAGGCGTAGTCAGACGAAGCCCATGTCGAAACGAGAAGAGAATTCTCGATGAAGCGTTAGGAGAAGGGGAAGGAAAGAGAAGCGCGCCAACCTTGCGTTGGACATAGTACATCCCTGATCTGGAGTATCGATTATTGCTAAACATACATCTTTCGCATTCACTACTTCTATTTTCTCGTTTTCTGGTACCAATTTAATTTACGTCGCTGGTCCTAGGTCAAGAAGAACCTATTTGGATAATGATTGAATAAAAGGTTTTCATACAAATTGATTTAGATTGATTTGAAAATTAAAGAATATATGATGAATTTCATGTGACGTACGAGAAATAATATATATACAAATCATGTATTCTTTAATTTCCAGCATTTCATGGCAAAAACATATTTTTGGAATCGTCATGAATCGTAGATTTCGAATATATCGTTTCTGAACTTCGATATTCGGAATTGCGTTTTTTTTTCAAATTTTGATATACACGACCCGCTGAGTGAGGTTCGAGACCATCGGTCCAGCAGCTTAGCCAGCTCAACGGCGTGAAGGGTGCCGCGTAGTGGGGGTGCTGCACTCAGGTTGCTGGTGCGGACGAGTTGTCCTCTGCCCGATTTTTCCTCTCCATTACCGGATTGGTTTGCGCTCAAGTGCATGGTGGAGGGGTTAAAACAGTTCAGGATGGAATCCAAACCACCAGAACCTTGGTAGTAGGAATATCAAGCGCTTAACCTTAATTATTATTATTGTACGATGCTTGTTCGCAGTCTTTCACGGCATCTTATTGAGCTTTTTTTCCTGAAAAGGTATATAATCATACGCTAGAGGATGTTTTTAGATGAAATCGCCGATATGAAATTTAATCATGGTTGATTTTAACGATAATTCTTTTTTATTTTATTATCAGGATCCCAGGCCGGAATTGGATGTGAGCAACGGAAGTAGCAATGGGGGTCGACCCAGATTTGTTCCGGTTACTGCTCTCGAGGATGTGCAGGCCGTTCGTTGTGCGGAATTTCACCCCCATGGAAAACTCTACGCTGTTGGATCAAATTCTAAGACTCTTCGAATATGCGCCTATCCCAAACTCAGCGACGTTCGGTAAGACAAACTTTTATATTGGAGAGAAGTTTTTAAAGGATATTCAGAAGTAAATGTGCATGTGGAAATCACGCGGGTCTAGAGTGAAACTTTATCAACGACAAAACGATGCAAACTTTACACTGCTGTGCTAAATAATTTTACTTCTTTCAGTTACATGTCTGCCCTGCGATTTACCTTTGTCTATCCTTTTCTTATTCTTCAACTAACAAGTTTCACTTCCAACTTGCATGCCTTCTCCAATTTTATTTTTGTAGACATTTCAAGTTAAATGCGAAACTTGTGAGTGTTAAAATAAGAGAATAGGAAGGAGATGTTAATAATAGGGAAGTCATGTGATAAAAACAAGTAAAAACATTCAGTTCATCACATAGTGTATTGTTTGCATTGTTCTGTCATTGTTAAACTTCCACTTCAGACGCCCGCGTTTTCCACACATACATATTTTTATAAATTCACACAATAATAACTTTTGAAATAAATTTCATATTGCGGACATTATATCCTCTATCCTATTCTACTTTTTACATTCTCATCATAATGAGAAGGTATTGGTTTTATGTGCAAACTGACTTTCGCGGGATTTATGAAATGTCCACGTTTTGAGACCTCCTGATTCCGAAAAAATAGTTATTACGTGTGTGTCTGTCTGTCTGTTGTCGTCGTCGTCGTCGTCGTCGTCGTCGTCGTCGTCGTTGTCGTCATCGTCGTTGTTGGTGGCTGTATACTCGTTAACTTTTGAAAGACTACTCGGATTTGATTGCCCTTTGACACACATTTTAAGGGACCAAAAAGACAGGTCAAGTTTGTTAACTAGCTATTTTGGATAAAAAATGAAAGAGGGGGAGCATTTTGAACATTTTTTGCAAGACTTGAAAATTGTAAGTACGGTTTCTTGTAGTAGGTGAAAAATGAAACAATTTATCCTTATGATATTTTTTGATAAAAACAAAGTTGTCAGGGTTGTGGCATTTTCGGAATTCAAAAATATGATTGAAAATCAGAATTTTCAGCCAAATAGAGCAAGATTGAAAAGAAAGTCAGAGGAAAAAAAATTTTCTTCAAGAGAGCCTTACAAGATGGTGAATACAACGTTTTGGATTTCCTCAAAAAATCGAAAATTCTCATTTCGATGGCACAGCAAAAAATGAAAAATAATCTGTGAACTCGATAACTTTCCAAAGAATGATCATATCCGATCGTGCTTGGGCACCCGTTTTGAAGGACAAAAATACAAACCAAATTCGGTAACCATCTGTCTTGGATCAAAAATAGAAGAGTGGGAGCATTTTGAAAATTTTTTGGATTTTTTTTTCAAAGACTCAAAAATTGTAAGTACGGTTTCTTGTAGTAGGTAAAAAGTGAAACAATTTATACTCATGGACTTTTTTGATAAAAACAAAGTTGTCAGAGTTGTGGAATTATCAAAATTCGAAAATATAAACGAAAATGAGAATTTTTAGCCAAACCACGCAAGATATGAAAAATAGTTGAAGGAAAAAATTGTTTCTTTTTGGGAGCCCTCCAGGATAATCTTAACAACTTTTCGAGTTTATGGAAAAAAAAGAAAATTCAAATTTTTGTCGTACAAAAAATAATGAAAAATAGAAAGATTAATTTTTTAGTCAAACTATGCAAGCTACGGGAATGTGTGTGTGTGTGTGTGTGTGTGTGTGTGTGTGTATATATTGTCGCGGACAACTGTCCAGGGATGTTCCCGAAGTAAAAAATCCCAAAATAAGGCGTAAACAACCGTGCTGAAAGCTGCATGGCACCTGGGTGAGGTATTCTTTACGGTGCCTCCAGAATAACGGGCGACCTTCTGGAGTATACGGCCTTGCCCTCGCATGCGGGGCTCTGCGAGGGTGGAAAATCCCTTCCCTAGCTACTCGTGGGAATAACAATGGAAAC
>WSXT02222411.1:0-16839 GCA_011762715.2 Neuroterus valhalla | reverse complement strand
GGGTGTAATGGTTGCGCAGCGCAAACTTTGTTGGAACCGAGGTAAAGGGCGGGTGCGTTACCCAGTGGGCTTGGTAGAAAAAGCGGAGGGGGGGGGGGGGCATTTCGAAAATTTTTTTACTTCTTTTCAAGAATCAAAAATTGTAAGTACAATTTCTTGTAGCACTCCAAAAGTTAAACAAATTATCCTTAGCATTTTTTTCGATAAAAACAAAATTTTTAGAGTTATGGTATTTTGAATATTCAAAAATATCAAAGAAAATGAGAATTTTCAGCCAAAAAACGCAAGATTGAAAAGAAAGTCAAAGAAGAAAAATGTTTCTTCTTTGGAGCCCTACAAGATCGTCAATACAACTTTTTGAATTTCCTCAAAAAATTAAAAATTTCAATTTTGATCGCAAAAAAAATAATGAAAAATAATTTATGAACTTGATCATTTTCGGAAGAATGATCATATTCGATCGTGCTTTGGCGCCCATTTTGAGGGATCAAAAATACAATTCGAGTCTGTTAACCAGTTGTTTTGATCGCACAAAAAAATGAAAAACAAGGAAACGGTGATAACGCTTTTCAAACGATGGAAAATTCAATTTGCTAGCCAAAATATGCGAGATTTAAATATCAGTGGCGAGGATTAAAATGAGAATGTGTTCCTCAAGGCCAGTAGAGCCTGGAGTAAACTTAATATAAAAAAAATCCATAAAAAATGAAAAAAACATTCAATAATCTTCAAAGAACTAGAGGTTTCTAGCAGATTTGCAAATCCGTGTATGCATTACACTGTAAACTGCATCAAGCACGTATGAAGCCGAGCGCGTAGCGCGAGGTAAATACATTATCGAGCACAAAGCGCGAGATCCGAATGACGCGTGCCCCAGGCGCGCTCAAACTTGCCAGCGAAGCGAGTCGCGCATGTAGCGCGCCATGAGAATTTGCCCGCGCAGCGAGCAGATTTTTTTGAGATAAAAAGGAAAAAACATAAAATTGAATTCTTAGAAACTAGTTACCAACTTGTTATTAAGAATATGATAACTTAAATAATTTTTGCGTTGCTGCGATCGACCGCTCGATCGCGATCGACGAGTTGGCCATCTCTGTTCTAGACAGGGATGGGTAAGTAAAATATCCTGGGTAATTTACGTAGTTTTCTACGGTAAATTGCTAGGTATTTTACGTGGCTAGTTTCCTACACGATGTAAATTACGCGTATATGGTACTTCACGTTCTGCGAATTTCCCGTTTCCCTCCACAAACATAACCTCAAAAACTGGTAATTATCTAGAAAATCTAGATGGTTTAGATTCTAGATGTTATCATCATTTGAATTTCAAAAATATGGGCATGAGCAAAGGTGGTAGGCCAAAACTTGATTGCTATACAATAAATTTGATTTTATGTTTAAAAAAGAAAATGGGAAAAGAGTGGCCGAATGCTTGGGTTGACATAAAGTGCTGCAAAATACTGTAAGAGATCATTAGGTGTAAATTTTTCCAGAATCGAATATAAAAACATATGAACAGCTTTTCAGATATTGAATAATAAATTAATCAATATTTCACAATAATAAAAACATAGATATAAATTTAATGAAGGACTGCAAATTACGAAGGATTTTCGGGTTAGAATAATTCACCGGTATTCTTAAAGAATTATATCAAAATACTTGTTGATTACAAATATCAAAATAAATAACAATAACAACATTCCACAACTATTTATATACCTGTGTCCCAGTAGAAGCCGCTTATAAGCAACATTCTCTAATATTTGGTACAAAATGAACATTGCGCTACATTTCGATGTTTTTTATTATTTTCATTCACTTGTAGACCTCTAAAGTTAAGCTCATTCCATGGAATGTATGGAAGCCCGGAATGGTTTTTCTGTTTCTGTTTAGTTTTAGTTGACATTATTACTATTAATTAACAATATTGGCATCCGATAAAACTCTTACGAATCCGGGTACCAGAAATTCAAAAAAGTGAGGTTAAACACAGTTTTACAGGCCCGCTATGTTGCTACGTAATTTACTAGGTATTTTACCAGTTTTCTACGTAAAATACTCCCCTTAGGTATTTTACGTAAAAGCCTCCAGTTACCTAGTAATTTACCGTAAAAAATTACGCAAATTACTCAGGGTATTTTACTTACCCATCCCTTCCTGTACGAGAGTCACTTATATCCGCCAGGAGGGCCAACACTACATAAAAATTTACTGAATTTATATTTTAATTGAAAGAAAATATAAAAGTGAAAGAGTTGAGCAATAAATAATTAAATTGCATTTATGCAAGAAATTAGATTTTTTGAATTCCTCAATATGTTACAGTTATTGCATAAACTGGGCGTTCCAAAAAACTGGAATATCGTTGACGTTTATGGCTTAGATCCTGACTCATTGGCTTTTCTGCTCAAGCCGGTTCTCGCCATGCTACTTTTATATCCAGAGACCGGGAAGGTAAAATAATAAAATTTTATTCCAAAAATTTAATCTACTCTAAAAATATTCACTGAATTTCGAAATATCTTCCGATTACTTTACAGGCCTAATTATAATAATTTTTTCAGCATGAATCCGCAGAAATTCCTCAGGAATCTGGTGCACACATTTCTCCTAATATTTATTTTTTGAGGCAATTTGTATCAAACGTATGTGGCACGATCGCTTTAATCCACAGCGTTGCAAATAATCTTGATGAGTGCGTATATTTTGACATTTTCATGCAAATTTGAGTAGGATTTAACATGTTAAAAAATTATCTGTTTTGATACTCAAGGATTCAGCTTGAAGACGGATTTTTGAAATCATTTTTGGAAAAAACCAAAAATCTTTCAAGTACTGAACGTGGAGAACTGCTGGTCAAAGAAAAAGATCTGATTAAACTTCACAAAGAACTATCTCAAGAAGGTCAATCGGAGGTACAGAAATAAATTTTTTTAGGTGCTAAAAATTCATAAAGAAACTCATTAAAAATAGAGTCAGTGAAATAATGCACTAGTAAAGTAAGATCTTATGTGATAAATTACAGATTCAAAGTGAAGCTACTCGTAGGAGACGTCATTATGTGACATTTTTACAAAAAGACGGCCATATTTACGAATTATGTATGTACTCCTTACAAAAATTACCCTTTCCTAGAATTTCATTAATCTCTGGAATGGATAATAACTCAGGATTTCTTATCATCTAGCCGGAGGAAAAAAATCGCCAATTAATCGGGGAGCATCAACTTCTGACTCCTTCTTAGAAGATGCTGCTCGTGTTTGTCAAGAATATATGGAAAGAGATCCAAATGAAATAAGTTATACGATGCTAGCGCTTGTCCCTACCGATTGAATTTATTTCTTTGTGCCAATCTCAGTTATATTGAGTTCTATGTTATTTTATTATTCTTACTCCATAGCAGACAGTTTTGCATTTTGCACAAGTTCATGCCGAATAAATGTTTTCAAATTGATTAATGTGTCTTTGCGAATTATTATCTTCTCCGCTTTTAACTCAATTTTAAAAGAAATTCTTATCTAGAACAAGGATTTATTCGCTCGCAAATATGATATCTGAAATCCCTTTGAAAGTATATCTGGAAATAGTTTATGAGCGATCTTTTTTTATTTTCTCAGGGATGTTTTACTAGCAGGTAGATGCAGCTCGTGTAATACGAGGATTCCGTCAGGAAAATACATTTTTTACGGTTTATAGCTTGCGGCTATTGAGGGAATTGGATAGAATGTACAGAATGGAATGAGAGAAAAAAAATCTCGTTTTTCGACGACACTCACCGACTTCACTATCGACGTCGTGGATGACGATTTTGATGCCTTCACCGTCGACGAGACTTCCTTGACGAGGTAGGTCTCGGTCTTCAGTGGCTACTCTGCTGACTGCAGCAGGAGTGGCTTTCACGGCTACTGGCCCCATAGGAAGTCCCCTGATCGCATTGATATCCGGTCTGGAACAATAAGCAAGAGTCTAGAAAACATTGGATCGTACGTGCTTGCGAGCTGGAGACAGAAATGAAATTTCGATGCTCGTCTCAAGAGTTGTTCAAGTATCTCGGATGTGGAACGCGCTGAGGGTGAAAGCTGACGCAAATCTAGGGTACTATGCGCTGGAGATAACGACTTTTATACGAGTTTCTGCCACCCTGAAACTTTGCTTTCTATAGAAATGGAGGTAGGTATAAAAAAGATATTTAGCTATATTTTCTGTGCTTGGAAATTGTTTAAATGCAGAACATGTATTGTTAAATGGAGGATTGGAGTATAAAGAAAAGGCAATAGAATTTTCATCCAGATATATAATTAAGATTATTGTGTTTCAAGCGCAAGGGATTGTGATTCCAGGGTTCATGGTGCATTGAAATCCTATCAATATAATGCTAGAAAAATTCGACCTAAAAATTCCAAATTAACTTTGGGATAATGAAGTTCTTGATCATTCTTAATTAAGAAGAATAAAAAATGAATAATTTCATATTAAAATGAAAAAAGTTAGAATGAAATAATTTAGGATTGAGCAAATGTTTGAAATTCAACAATCTGTATTTCAAAGTCTAGAAATACGGAAGCAGGCACTCAAATCATTTATCTATTTGAAATTGAATAAATTTAGATTTAAATCTGTCAAAGATGACAATTTTCGAATTGAGGACTCATCAACATATACGAAAAATATTCATTTGAAAAGGTTTTAAATTGAATATTTGAGCGTACGGATTGTAAAATGACCATAGCGCGAGGACTCGGGCAGTCTAGTAGGCAAGAGAGGGGATAACGCGTTGCTACGGGCCGAGTTGATTGGGAAAATAATTTCAAAACTAAGTTTCGTCTAATCAACTTGGCCCGGAGCAACGCGTCATCCCCTCTTTCGCCTACTAGTCTGGCTGAGTCCATGCGCTAAGGTCGTTCTGCAATCTGTACCTACTCTCAATTCTAGATTCAAAATAGTTCTGAATTAAAAGTTCTCAAAATTAAATAATATAGTAAATAAAAATAAGCTGATATACATATAGCAATCATTTATAGTGTAACTGTTCCTACGCACATTTTCAGAAATCAGTTGTTAGTTTCCTATAACTGTCCCTATGCTTGAAAAAATAAGGATAATCAGTGTAATAATATAATATTATATTAAATATCTATAACAAATGTCGCTCATATATGTGCTGAAACATGCTAACTTTTCCAAAAAGTTCTTGACTGAATCGTTTATTCCTGAAGTGTCCAAAATCCAAATTTCTCAGTTTCAATTATGTCCTGAAATTTCGGAATAATATATTAATTTTTCCAATTATAAAGCTGCTAAATGAAGTAACATGAAATAATTATTCACGTGACAAACTATCGCATTCCTGAAGTCTAAGAGAAAATTAATTTTTTAAATAAAAAATAGAAAGTGTAGTAAGAATGTTCTATTTATTAATAACGACGGCACACAAGAGAAACAAGTTCCCTGTACACCGAACGAGACCTATCTACGGGCATATTTTTTGACCCGCTGAATTCACATTTCAAGCCAGTTTAGTCTGTACACCCTCCAATTTCGAATGAATTGCAAAAAACCGTAAGAAATAGCAAAATTTGGATGTTTCAGTAATAAAATTAATTTGTGTTTCTAGGGCAAGCAGAATTCCTATGTATTTTGAACCGTTGAATACTAATTTCAAGTGCACTTAGATCATAAGCCGTTTTGAATCCAAGAAAGTTGTAAGAAACCCACGAAAATTGTATAAAACCCATAAAAATGGCCAAAATCGCAAAAAATTGGGATTATCTTGATAAACAAATTTTTGAAACTCGGTTCGAAAGAGATTGTCATGTAGTTTAATCTGCTTAATCCAAATCTGCAATGTATTTGGCCTATATTCCCTCAAACACTCGTTTGATTAATTTTAAACTCTGTATGTCTATGTATCTTGACGCGCTGATCATGAAAATGATGGTTAAAATATCCACAAATTTGATTTTCATGGTGAAAACCAAGAAATACCCATCAAAATCATGTCTCTTTACGTTCATCTCAGCGAATAGTGAAAATTTTTAAAAAAGCTTTCGATAAAAGTTGTATATCCTTTGATAATACAAATTTTATGTTCAATATGTTTTCACCAAGCGATTGACGGTTTTCGATAAAACCGATAAAATAGAAAAAAAAGACTGCACTTCGTACCAACATTTTACCTCATTTTCTCGAAAACCGTTAACCGCTTCGTGAAAACATATTAAAAATAAAATATGTATTTTTAAAGGATCTACAACTTTTATCTTAAGCTTTTTTATAAATCTTCACTACTCGCTGAGATGAACGTGAAGAAACATGATTTTGATGGGCTTTTCATGGTTTTCACCATGAAAATCAGATTTCCGGGTATTTTCTTCATCATTTTCGTGATCAGCGCGTCAAAATACATAGATATACAGAGTTTCAAATTGATCGAAGGTAAGCGCTCTTCGGAACTCCGCCCACGTTTTTTGCTATTTTATCGTTTTTATGACCTTTTTTGAGTGTTTGAGGGAATATAGGCCAAATAAATTGCATATTTGGATTAAGCAGATTAAATTACATGAAAATCTCTTTCGATCCGGGTCCACAAAACTTTTTTTATCAAGATAATCCCAATTTTTTGCCTATCCCAATTTTTTTGTCTATTTTTTGAAATATTTTCTATATTCTGATATCGCTGGAAAATTTTGCTTATTCGTTCTTTTACTGTATCAATTCCCTTTTCATATTGCAGCTTTTATGTGTCTCACAGAATCTTTGCATTTCACAAATTTTTATGGGTTTTATACAATTTTCGTGGATTTCTGACAATTTTCTTGGATTCAAAACGGCTTATGATCTAAGTGCACTTGAAATTAGTATTCAACGGTTCAAAATACATAGAAATTCTGCTTGCCCTAGAAACACAAATAGTTTTTATTACTAAAACATCCAATTTTTGCTCTTTCTCACGGTTTTTTGCAATTCATTCGAAATTGAAGGGTGTACGGACTAAACTGGCTTGAAATTTGAATTCAGCGGGTCAAAAAACATGCCCGTAGATAGGTCTCGTCCGCTGTACAGGGAACTTGTTTTTTCGTGTGTGCCGGTGTAATGGGAAGCTTTCTAATTTGAATATGTTTCATTCTGAGGGAATCGAAGTTGGATAATATTTCCAAATATAACATTTTAAACTGTACAAAAATCATTGCATTTACCAAGCCTCAAATAATCTAGAAACTCCCCAAACAAGATTCAATTAAAATTCTCGTTTCATTCAAATAGAAAAACGCCACAAAATGAATTTAAAAAAAATAACTCCTAAGCACAATAAATCTATTTTATATTATTATGGAGTTCTATGATCAACTACCCGCTGATAGATCATCAGTTTTTTGAAGAACCAAATTGGTTTAAGTAATCTTTTACTAGTTCCTCTGTTTCTTCAAGCATTAAGCATCATATTTTTGTATGTGGATAATTTTTTCGAATTATCATCAGATATGTATTTCGCATGTTTTTATAATAATCGATATTTGGTACCACTTGAATAAATCTTTGACAGGATAGATTTGGGTCGCAACGTAATTTTTATGCTTCGACGTTGTAAGGATTCCTAGGAAGCCTAACCGCACAAAATTATCTTCAGTATTTATTATTTATTATGGGTGGTAGCGATCACTGTCATAATTAGATTTAAAATACGACATACTTTTGGGGATCCTGCAAATTTCATAAAATATAAACAAATAATAATCACCGTATAAAGCAAAAAATGGTTTTTGAACGAACGTGCTGAATTGTTGTTTCATGAATTTATGTATACAATTTTTTTCGATGATTGATCTGAAGAACTGGAAATGTGAATATTCACTTCGTACCGGAAGAGTACCATCTGAATTCATGTAATGGCATTGCTATCTTGAAAATGGATATTCAACACCTTCGATTTGGTATGTAATATACTTTCCATAATTTTGTATCATTTATCAATGTTATGAGTTCAAAGGTGTTTCGATCCATCTTGTACTGGTTCCCCCTAATCGTCCCAATTTAATATAAATAAACAAAAGATGTCCCCAAGATATTCAAATTCTCTTGATTGTTATATTCATGAAAATGTAGATATGTATATCTTCTACAAATTATGTGCATTCAATCGCATGAATAAATAAACACATTCCTGAACGCTATTGAGGCATTTTTTAAGACAATTTTGAAAAAAATATGGCATTCCGAATTATAAACTACAAATAGCGAGATCAGCTCTAAAGTCGCTTCCATCAATACCAGTGATGCTGCATAATTTAGGAATTCCTCTCTAGGTGGCGCTAAAATAATTAATATCTGATTTTCATGATTTTCAATTACAATTATAAAAAAAACTGTACTAACAGTTGAATAAAAAAAGTGAGGGAATCTGTTTCGAATCTAGAGAAGTGAAAATATGAATTTGAAACAGATAACTCATACTCACAACCGTGAATAAGAATATATATAATTTTGAACGATTTCATCTGGAAATATCTAAACATTGAAGTTTTCATTCTTAATTATATCATTTTCAGGGTTTTCGGATCGAAATTGTTGAATTTCAAGCGCTCTTGATTCAAAATTATCCCAGCGGCAGCTCTGAACACCATACTCTGTAATTTGAAAATGAATTGATGAAAGTTTACACATTGAATTGAAATTGAATAACCATATTGAAAATACGAATTGAAATACAGTAATAGAATCCACGCTTTTGCAATTTATTAGGATCAGTAATATTAATTATTTATAACTTCTCATCAGACACAAGGTGCATCTATATTACGCAATTTCAATAGCTTCTACAAGCAGAAAAATTTGGAAATATTAATGAAAATCCATAAATATAGTAACCATGATTCAAATTCAATTTATTTCGCGTTATATCGCAAGATACGCTCCGCGCAGAGAATATTCGGCGTGATGTGTAATAATATATCATTTTTCAGCCTATGGGAGGTATAAAATCGTTCATCATGCTAAACTGGTCATTTAAAATGTGAATTTATAGAAATTTTCAATTTCCAATGGAAGTTCATAGGAGAGTAGAATCTGCCTTATGTTTGTAAAATTTGGTGCCCTTTTCTAGAAAAGTTGTACTCACTCATACATGTTTACAGTTTCCAATGGTTTTTTAAAAGAAGCTAAGAATAACTCTACTTGCGTTCTTCAAACAAAATAATTATTATTCATAATATTCTGTAGAAATTCGTAGTTGAAAAATGAACAACTGCAATTACAGTTCAGGAGCATTTGTTGAAATTTGCAAGTAAAAAAAAATCATTGTTCTTTCCAATCCATCATGAAAAGCTCATTAGGCTTCAGAGACCTTTGTAATTTTTCAAAGAGAAATAATTTTCCCGATTTTTTTCATAATTCGTGAAACCTTCCAAAATTTTATAGTTTTCCTCCGAAGGTTTTCGTATAATCATTTCCCGCTAAGGGGTTCTCCATAAACTACGTAGCCGTTCAATTAGATCTACGTAGCCTTTATTAAAACCTCATTAAATAATTTATGATTAAATGAACTCTAATACATTATGCTAGATTGTATAAAAAAATGAGGTTCAATTTTCGTCACGCTGTAGTTGCTATTAATAAAACTTCTAATTCAGAAATGACAAAGTGTCGAGATTCGTCGGACGATTTCAAATTCCTGGTCAAATCCTGGTTTTTCACGGTCAAGTTTTTCAATTTTTCCGGTCAACTAGAGACAACATATTTATATTTGTCACAAAACACCAACATTTATTTTTATTCAAATCTAAACATCCTTTAATACAAAAGATCAAACATTGCGAAATAAATCAATTCTAAAAAGAATGCTCTGAATAAAACAACAAAAAATATTATTTTTCTACAAAAATTGGAACAGTTGAACTTACAAATAAAAAACCAATTCACGAAACAAAAAAAAGCAACAGATTTCCATCAAAATAGTCCATTTTTAACCAATGTGATGAATTTTCAAATAATATTATGAATCTTGAACCAGAACAGTTAAATTCCGAAACAAGAAGATGAATTTTGAAATAAAAAGATACATATTTAACTGGAGCACTTCAATTTCCAACCATAAAGGTAAATATTTAAACAAGAAGATTAATTTCCAGAAAGAATCATTTTCTAAGGAAAAATATGAAGTTTTAACATAACAGTCGAATTTCAAAGCCAAAAAATAATTATTTCAATCAAAAAAGGAACAGTAACATTTCTAGTGAAAAAACCAAATTTTAAAACAAGCTCAAGTGCTTTATACTGAAAAAAAGAATTTTTAACTGGAGAAGTTAAGTTTTCAAAAAGATAAATTAACTTTTACTGAAAAGATAAATCGTCCATGAAAATTGTATTTCTTAAATTTTCAATTGGAAAAAATAGATGTTTACCTGAAAAAATATATTTTCAACTGAAACTGAGAAATTTTCAACTGGAATAAGTTGAATTTTCAGTCGGAAAAAATTACTTATGACACTAAAAACTAACTTTCAACCAAAAAAAAAAACAAATTATTACATTTTCACAAAAAATGATGAAGACTCGAATGAAATTGTAAATGTTTAACTAAAGTGGTTGAATTTTAAACCAGCAAAAGAAATACGAATTTTTAACTGAAATTGGGAACATTTTACTAGAATAGTTCAATAATTGTGGAACAAAAATTAATTTTCAACCAAAAACTACAATTTATCAACAGAATGGTTAAAATTTAAACCATAAAATAGAAATTTTCAAACAAAATATGTCAAGTTTGAACAAAATAATGGAATGCTCAATTCAAAAAGACAAGTTTTCACCGAAATGTCGAATTTTGAACTAGAAAAAACCAACTTTTCATGAAAATCAAACAATTACATTTTCAGTCAAAGTAATTGATTTTTAACCAAAACTTCAAAACTGATATATTTCCAGGTATAATAATGAATCTCCAAATGAATAGATGATTTTTAATCAGAAAGATGAATTTTCAACCATGAAATTCAATTTTCTACAGAAAAGGCAAACTTTCCACGAAGTACATAAATTCTCAAAGGAATAGTTCCATTTTAAAAATCAAAAATCAATGTTAAACTAAATACTTGAATTTCCACCAAATAAGACGAATTGATTGTTAACAAAGTTCAAAATTTCAATTACAATTAGAAGCAGAGGTGAATTTTGAATCGCAATAATGCACAAGCAAGTTTAAATTTCAAACAAATAGTTCATTTTTTAACTAAAACCAGATGAATTCGCAATGGACAATTTAGCGAAGCTTTCTATAATATTCCAGAAATATTTCTTTTTCAGAATACTACTTCAACGCTTAAGACTGCTTGAAGTACTTTCTTTATATAAAATTAGGAAGAGGGGACTTCAAAATTGTGACAAATTTTTAATTGAAAGAACGATTTTTAAAAATTTCTGTCTTCTGAATGCGAAATATAATTAGTTTAAGAAGTTCCAGTTCCATGTCAAATTTTTTTTCTTGGTTGGCAACTTGATCAAGATTTATTAATAATATTATTATTATTATTATTTTGTAAAAATTCCTTGTTCCAAGTGCAATTTTACTTCTTCACTGAAACTCCTTGTTTTAAAAAAAAAAATTATAATTATTTTCTGAAAATTCCTATCATCAAATCGATTGTCAAATTTGAGTCAGCTAAAAAAATTTTACAGAGCAACAAATTTGCAAAACTTTTTTCTTATAATAGGAAAAAATCATTCTTCCTCTCATGACGTATAGATTTATTCAAATATCTTGAGAATCAGATTAAACGAACGTTACATTCTTCAAATCAAATGATAAGATCTCTTTTTTATTCATAAAGAGGAAGCTGTCATTTTTCGTATTATTTTGGTAAATTTTTAATAGTCTAGGTTGAGTCAAGTAAATTCCTGGTTCCTAAATAAACTCCCCTTCATTCCCCAATTTTTTCCCAGCCAGTAAAATTCCCAGTCATTTCCCGGTTTCCTGGTCAAGTCGCCACCCTGAATTATTATCAAGTTTACTTTCAGTCGAAAAAACTACATAGTAAAGGGGGGGGGGGAGTCATTGAGATTTCTACGTTCATCTACGGAAAAGGGAAGAGGGGGGTCAAAAGTTGCCTAGGATTCGGTTACGTAGTTTATGGACGACCCCTAAGGAAGCAGGATAATATTGAATCATTCAGAGAGTAAAAAGTTACTTGTCGAAAAACTGTCCTATTTTCTGGATAATCACCTTAATAGGTTTTTAAACGTCAGGAAACATGATACTTGTTAGCTGAACTTGGGGGTTCGTAACAAAGAACACCTTTTGCCTAAGGAGGATATTATAGGAAAACTTGACAGCGAGGGTGCAAAGAAAAGCAAAGCTGGAACACCACCAGTTCGAAGCAGCCTCAGGGTGGATGAACGACACAACAATGGATGAGTCCTAAGTTGGAAGTACAATCTTGGAGCTCTGATAAAAATTCTGTCTCAGATATCAGAATATAAAGGTGATAGAAACACTGAAAATCTTCTATAAATATGTTAGTGTATTACACTGTATGTAATTATTTGATGTCTGTTTTATGAATTAAACATGCTCTTCCTTTAGTGTTATACATTGCATCCATAGAATTGATTATAATTCCTAATTTTGAGAGATATGTAGTTGAATGATTTAATTTCATCTTTCTTGATGATTAGAAATAAGTTCAAAAGAGGTAACCAGAAGATGACCATTGAAAGTGACCAGAAGATAGGCATCCAACTGGTGAATCACATAATCAGGGAATTCACTTGACTCAACGTAGACTATTGAAAATTCTTTTTAAATTCTTTTTATGAATCAAAAAGACATCTTATCATATTATTTAAACAATGTAACAATCCTTCAATCTGATTCTCAGAATATTTAAACATATGTATACGTCATGAGAGGAAGAATTTTTTTTTTTTTTCATTTTAAGAAAAACGTTTTGCAAATTTGTTGCTCTGTGAGATTTTTTTAGTTGACTCAAATTTGATAATCAAATCGATGATGGCTCAAACCTACGGAAGGAATTATTACCTTAATTTAAAAAAAAATGTATCTATTAAGTTTTTTTTTGCTTTTCCTCATTTATCTGACTTGGGACAGGCAATTTCAGAAAATAATTATCGTTTTTATTTGAGGGCAGGAAATTTCAGTGAAGAAGTATCATTTCACCTAGAACAGTGCATTTTTTACATGAAACGTCAACTTTTTAAACTAATAATAATTTGGATTTAGACGAGAGGAATTTGAAAAAATCGTTCCTCTACTTCAAAATTTGTCACAATTTTAAAGTTCCATTATGCTACGTCGTCTTGTCCTCTAGGTCAAATATTGTAGTAACGTTAGTTGCTCGGTCCAATCCACAGATTTTAAAGCTCGCGGCAAGAAAAAATCACATCCTTCTAGTCCTACTAGAGTCACAAGCCACTTCTTGCCATGCGCTGCTGATCTTATTATGTTTTTCTGTGCGGTCCATGACACATGTACAATTTCAACCTTCTATAGAAACGATTAATCAGTAGTGTAATAAAATGGATTCGGATTCTGAAATATCAGGAATCACTCGTCGCGTCGTGATTTGTCATTAAAGCATCGAGAAGGGTGATGAAATAATACTTCTTCTGGGAAGGAGGTTCAAAAGAGGCATACATCCAATCGAGACGATGTTGAGCGAACACAGAGAGGTTCGTCGCATTGTGATCGGAGTGAGTTTAGATCTCCAAGATATTCAAGGAAGAGATAGCTTCAAAAATGTGTTGGTCGAGAATAGAAAGAAATTTATAAGAAGCATACCTCCGGTCGAGACGATGTTGAGCGAACACAGAGAGGTTCGTCGCATCGTGATCGGAGTGAGTCTAGATCTCGAAGATATTCAAGTAAGAAACACTAAGCTTCAAATATGTTTTGGTCGAGAGAGTAGCGAGCGCCTACATAAAGAGTCGTCCTACTCTGACCAAAATTTCCAGCTCCAGTTCCGAACCCTAACCAAGCAGAGAGCGAATTTTAACTTCTGAATCATCTGTCAATCTGTTATTATCTATGATATAATCTGTGATTACAAGAATCTGCTACAGTCAGATCACAAGAATCTGCTACAGTCAGATCACAATAATAATCTTTTACAGCCAGATCACAAGAATCTGTTACAGTCAGATGCTCCTAAACAAGTATCCTTTGAGAAAAAATTTAACCCCAAAGTAAAACAGATGTAGTAAGTCTCGAAATAAGTATTGTGGCAGGTCGATCACAGAATTTCCTTGATACATGGAAATGCATCTTGTAAGATCCTAGTTAGTGGGCTGTATGTAGAGGTATTAAAAATTTAATTGTTTCAAAGGGTTAATCAAATCCTTTCTACCCCTAGATCCACATATTCTCAAGAGAAGGATTCGAAGATTCTTCTAATTCAATTCATAAATTTTTTAAAAGGGGTTGGTTTTCTTATGCAATGCAATGTGTAAACAATTTTTCATCATCCTTGTTTCTGGTATCCAAACCGAATGAAGAGACTGAATTCATTCATGATTCGAACAAATGAATAAAATAAAATAAAATAAAAATATAAATAAATAAATAAAATGAAACAAGATGAGATAAAATGGCCACAACTTTCCCATATTAAAAATTGTTTGGTGGCTCCGTTGACGTAAAATATGCCTATATCCCTATTCCAGTACATCGAAAGTATCTAGAGTTTTTAACGTTCTTCTTTTAGCAAGAATTTATACGAGTCGACGTGCCTTCTCCTTGGCCTGTGTACTAAAATGAACAAAACCAGTGATCCACCTTTTGTGATCTAGAGGCTCCATAAAGATTAAACCTATCCAGATGATATACTTGTTATTGCCGGAACAGAAATAAAGTTTTTCAATCAATGTCCAGGAAACTGGATCATTAATATAATCTTAAAGATTTATCCTAAATTTGGAAAAATGTCAGTTGGCACTCGAAACCACAGGTAGAAATTTCGAGAAAACCATGAATTTTTCCTGAAATTATAACCTTCAATCTTAATTGATGGAGCAAAATCGATCCTATAAGATGAAATAATTTTTTGACTGAAACTCTTCTCTGGTGCTTCGTCATCTGGTTTGGGAATTCCCTGTGATTGAGGTAAATCACATGAATGGTGGAGTATTCAAGAGAAAGGAAAGCATATCAATTTTTGAAACGAGGAGCTATATTTTATGACTGTAGGTTTTCAGCTGCAAATTTAAATTATCGAAATATTCAAAATATATGGCACCACTCTTATTCCATATATTAACAAAATTATTAGTTTTGAGTTTCCACAATTTACTGACTTGTGTAGGGAAATTTAGAAGTAGTGCAAAGCAAGAGATATATGGATCTTTGCCTCATACATAATATGGATTGAGAATATTCATGCAGATACAGAATCGAGCACAATTTGGCCGAATAAAGGAATTAAGTAGGGGAAAATTCAAAGAGATAACAGATACTTTCGGTAATTTTAAGATTGATTTGTTTGCGTCAAATTTAAATAATATGGGTTACAAATTTATTTTTCGGCTCAAAGATCTAGAAGCTACGACAGTGGACGCGTTTACTGTTCGTTAAACTGATCACTATTTCTACGATTTTTCCCTTATCTCGATTATTCCGAAGATTTTACGATTACAAAGAATGAAGAGTAAAATAAAATGAAAATGAAATAAAAAATTATAATAATAATAAAAATAAAAAATCATTTTAGACAAAGCGGTAGGAACAGCTGCGGTTCCAAATCTGTAGCACAAAACCGTGGTTTCCCATTTTCAAGAGCCAACTTAAAACCGAACCAATGATGCTGAATGAGTTAAAGAATTTTTTTCCCTCGACTTTCGGAAAACAACATCCGGTGAACCTCACTGTGGTTGCCGGAAAGTTTTTCGGCGATCGTTCAAGTAAAAGGAACTCTCTGAGTCGTCAATTCTCTAAGTCTCTGAAATAATTCAATTTTTGTTCAATCAATTCAAATGCAAACCCCTGAGAAACCTTGAATACCCTTCGATCGTCAGCATCGCTTATTCTCATAACCAAAATAAGCAATAAGCTTGAAATAAAAAGATTCTTCAAGAGAGTTGTGACCCTTGAAACTCAAAAGGCCAAACACGATTATGTCTGAAAGCCAACCTGTTTATAATTTCTAGTTTCTCTGGGGATAAACAGAAATCTTACTTCGAAGCGAATAACATAGAAAATTGTTACCTTGCTAGCCTTGGTTTCCGCTGAACAGGTTCAATCTTTGAGTAAAATCAGTTCAGATAACATGATAAAGTCAAGAGAACTTATTCAGATTATTCTAACAGACAGAATGAAAAACTAAAAAATAAATCGCTTTCCCCCTTTCCTTGGAATACCGTTCTTTAAGCGTAATAAAACCCCGATCCTGTGTATTGCAACGACAATAAAATGTTACTTACAGGCTGCGAAAAATATTTTTCTGATAATGGGCTAACGATAAGCGGTTGTATCAAGAAACTCGCATCAACATCAGCTGCTCTTAGAAAAAGCGTTGATGTTGAAACTATTAGAAAAGCAGCTTGTTGGATCCCGAATCCTCAAATTCTATCATGGTTCTTTAACCGTTTGTTATTTGCAAATTCTAATTTCGCGTCTGTGTTAGCAAATGCTACATGATACAGAGAATCCGCATAAGTTATAAATTATAATGAAATAATTTGTTTTTTGTGTTGCACAAATTATATGTGTTATTTCTGATTGAGAATAACTCGCAACAGAGGATATTCTCTAAACAACTACAATATTTGACCTAGAGGACGAGACGACGTAGTATAATTGTAAAATCAAACGAACTTACCTGTAAGTGAAGTTCG
>WSXT02222400.1:0-16840 GCA_011762715.2 Neuroterus valhalla | reverse complement strand
ATAGAAGTGGAGGTTTTCAGCAGTTTTGCAATATTTGTAATTCTGTGTATGCATTACACTGTAAACTGAATTAAACATGTTTGGAGCCGAGCGCACAGCGGGCCATGAGAATGTGCCCGCGTAGCGGGCAGATTTTTTGCTTGTAAGTTGAAGAATTTGACAGGGAAATAAACTATTCAGTTAGGAACCAAATTCTTCTTGAAAATTTATGTTTCCAGTTGAAAATTTACCTTTTTTGGTAGAATTTCAGATCAATTTTTTAAAGTTAAAACACTTTCTGAAATTTGAACTATTGAGTAGGATTTTTTTTAATCTTCTTTTTAGCAGGGAATTCCCCATCTTCGTATATAACTCATCTTTTTAATTCAGAAGAATATTTCGAAAGTAACATGTTTCCTGAATATTAAACTTTTTATTAGAAAATATTTTTACGTGTTGGAAGAGTCCTATTTTTCAGTTGAGAATTCTCAATTTTTTGTATGCGACTCGTCTTGTAGGCTTAAAAGTTCAACAACTTTGTAGAAAATTCAACGCTCAGGAGGAGCGAAAGTGCTCGCCTTCGCTCCGCTGGGGAAGGGCGAAAGTAAGCGATTTTACGCCTGTAGAGGTGGTAGGATGGGAAGCCTATAAATAAATAAACATAGTATTCGAAAAATGAATATTAGACACTTTATTAAATATCCTTATAAATATCTTAGGCGGAAAATTTGGTCTTCGCTCACAGAATTTCGGTAAACCTAAGTATCCTTTCCAGAGCACCGTTTAGCATGACCTGATTTTCCGTGAGACTATTCAATCCGAAAACTCGCATTTGCTCTGCTGAGTGCTATCGGACAAAATAATATGGGAACCTCAAGCAAAAACGGTCGTTTGCGCCTTGTATGAAGTCAAGCGCCTTGGCTACGCCTCGGTGCTTTGCTTCATTCGCTTTGGCTCTTAGTGCACAATATACCATTTTCGATCAAAAATTCAACTTTCTGGTTGAAAATTTAATTCCATAGTTCATTCGAAATTCAACTATTTTGTTGATAAGTCATCTTTTCTGGTCGAAAAATGGTTCTTTTGTTGTTTTCATAACATTTTGGGCTAACAGTTAAAGCTTTCTGTGATTGGCTGTGACGAGGGAGGAGACGGCCGAAAAATTCTCCAAAAAAGTGTTGCATAATTTTTAACACTTCATCTTATTAATTCGAATAAAAGTTTACTTCAACAATATCAATATAAAGTTTCAAATATTTGAAATTTAATGCAAGGGGCTGTTTAAAACTTCGTCACACTAATAGGGGGGAAGAGGGATGTAACATATTTTGTGACTATGTGTATTTAAATAACAATTTTTTGAAATGCTCCAAAAAATGAGAATGAGAAACTTTAATTTAAAAGTAAAGCATCTGAATACAGACTTCAAGCTCATTCCCTCATTGATTTTCTCTCCCCTTTTTGTCATAATTCCTCTTTTTTTCTCAGATCAAAAAATACTTCTCTTTTTTTGTATTTTTTTGCTTGAACGCACTTAGACTCGATAGAACCGTACCGGAAAACCAAACAATTTTTAATGAGAGTTGATTGTTTTTGGATGCAATGTGTATTATTATAATTTTAATTAATAATTTTTTAGATTTTTTTGATAAAAATTGAACTATATGGTTATTTATTCCCCTACAAAAAAAACTTATTTGTTATAAAAGTATTCTTTTCAATCAGGATTTAGACTCCTTAATTGAAAGTTGAACTACTTAAAGAAAATTTTATTGGATGAAGATTAATTCCTCTGGTTGAAAATTAAACTATTTTGTTGAAAGATCTTCTTAAGTTGAAGATCAATTTTTTGTATAGAAGTTTTACTTTGATATTTTTCGATCGGAAATTCAACTGTTCTGTAGAAAATTCGACTTTAGATTTTCAGACTGCAACAGTAATAATTAGGTTTTTGTTAAGGATTCAATTATTTTTTTGAAAACATAAAAACTTTGGTGAAAGTTGACCAATTGTAGAAAAGATTAATCTCTCTGTTGTTCATTCTTTCTATTTTGATATGTCAATTTCGTTGGAAATTTATCTCTTTTGGTAAAAAATTCAACTTCTTTGCCTGAGACTTTATATATTCCATTCAGAATTTAACCGTTTTACTAAAAAATAGTCTCCTTGGGTTGAAAATGTACTATTGCGGTAGAATATTCACATATTTGTTTGAAAATGAACTTTTTGGTTGAAAATTCATATTCTTTTATTAAAAATTAGTCTTTTCAAACAGATTTTGCTTCCCTGACGAGAAATTCAACAATGCGATTGATTTTTTTTTCTTGATTCAAAAATCCTTCTTGGTTGAAAATGTATATCTTTTGGATAGTAATTCTATCTTTTTGGGTCAAAGTGCAACTATTTGGTTTAAAATAAATCAGTTTTTGGTTAAGGATAAAAATATTTCGTTAAAAATTCTAATTTTTCTATTCAACTCTTTTTATATGAAATATAAATCTCCTGCGTTCAAAATATAAATGATTTTATTTTTCATGGAACATTCTTCGTTTTTGCGCAATCCAGCTGTTTCCATCTAAAATTAAAATATTTCTTTGATTCAAATATCAGCTATTATAATCCTCGTCAAGAATCAATCTTATTCGGATGAAAATTCGACTTTTTCGTTGAAAATTCAATTATTTGATGGACTGATTGAATGTTCCTCTTCCTGGGTATGAAAAACATTTCCCCGAATGTAAATGAAATAGTTTCGTTGTAAATTTGTCCCTGTTTTATCTTTTTTTATCAAAATCCTACTTTATTCCAAAGAATTAGGTTTTTGTCTCTAACATTCAACTATTTTTCTGTGCAACTGTTTCCTACTAATTCTTATTCTCTTATATTGGAAAATTTGACGACTTGTTTAAAAATTGATCTTTTTCGGTTAGAAATTTTATTTTTCCATTCCAAATTCATTTATTTTTCCATTCCAAATTCATTTATTTTGATAATAAATTATTCTGGAATCCAGTTTTTTTAGTAGGATATCATATTATTTGTTTAAGATATAACTTTTTCGTTGAACATTCATATCTTTATAGAAAATCCAACTGCTTTTTTCAGATTTTTCGCCTTTCTAGCTTGAAATACAAACAATTTGCTTTATTTTCGGTCGATTTCTGGTTGATATTGGAAATGTTTTTTTGAAAATGAGTCTATTTTGATCAGAGATTAAGTTTTCGGTTCGAAATTCATCTTTCCATGGTAGAACTCAACTGATTTTTATAAGAAATTCCCGTACAAAATATCAACAACTTCATTTTTCATTGAGAGTTATATATTTTTCTTGTGAAACTCGTCAGTTTATGATATTTAATAAAAAAAAATTCATTTTGTTCAAATACCTAATATTATATATTTTGTTGAACATTATTCTTAGTCTGATAACAGTTCAACTTTTTTGTTGAAAATTTAATTGATTTTAAAAAATTGAACTATTTGTTTCAAAAAAGATTTCTTTAGGTCAAAAATTGGCTATTTTCTTGAATGTTTGTCTTTTTGGATATGAAATACATCCTCTTGATTGAGAATACAACTTTTCGATTGTGGATTTGTTCCTTTTGTTTAAAAAGTCTTCTGTTTTGGTAAGAATAATCTTTGTTCAGAATTCGTCTTCCTTGGTGGAAATTCAACTATATTCTGAGAAGTTTGTCTTCTCGTTTAATATTTCTACCTTTTTAGGTTGGAAATTCATTCATCAAAGAAAACGATTTTACTTCAGGAGAGGAGAGGGAAGGGGTAGAAAAAGTTTTAAAAATATTAGGAAGTAATATTTGAACGGTCCCAAAAAAATTCCCTGAAAATGAACAAGTTTCGAAGTATGATTCACAAATATTTTATATTAATTACACATTTGAAGAATCTAATCCTCGCCTGCTTTTGTATTTATTACTTTTAAATTCATCTTTCCGAGCCTGGTAATATATGATAAATAATTAATATTTTCTTATTAAGAATGATTAATCGCTTGTATTCTTCGGCTGGAGTATATCGCATTTCTATGCTGCTAATTGTGGGTTTTTCTATAAAGCTTGTTTTGCCAATTTCTGCTGCTTTGATGCCAATTAACCAGAATTTATTTGACGGAGTCTTCGTTGGCTGCAGTTTGATATCATGTGTCCTATACTACCGTCGATAACTCGGTCAGAAGAAGAGATGAAGATTTTTTTTCCTAAGCTGAAAAGATGATAAAATTCTGCGACTGATGAGCCTTGGTGAAGATATTTCTTACTTTCTGGGAAGGATATAGAACGTGATAATTTAAAGAAAAAATCCAATGATTTTTGGGATTTTATAATTCAACTCGAATTGTAATATGATCAGTGAAAACTGGAGAAGAATATCGAAATTCACGTGACGTTATTTGTAAAAATGAATTTTCAGTTTAAGCCAATATGGTTTCAAAAATCTTTACGGGTTCCTGAGAAATAACTAAAAATGTTCAGGCGCGTCTGCGTCAAGTTTCAGTCGGGCAGCGAGACCAGACGACAGCGGGATCACAGACTAAAACTCGACGCAAACACGTTCGGAAATTTTTATTTATTTCATTATGAATAAATTGGAAAGTTATTTAGATGTTGGTGGCAGTGAATGAACATGAGTATTATATAACCTACTTTTTCGAGAAGTTGTGTTTATAAAGTTTGTTCCATTTTCGAAGGTTATAGATCAATAGTAATATTTGTGTTTTTTTTTTTTGTTCTTTAACATAATTATGTTGTGTTTTGTTCCACTCCTGGACGTGTAGAACCTTTTTTTCATGTTTCATTTATTACATATTTGGGCAGCACTGCTCCTTTGCTGTGCTGCATGTCCAGGAATAAGGTTATGTTCGTTACGCTCCTAACGTGAAGTACTGTTACTAAAATAAAACGCGGGAGTTTCTGAAAAATAGCTTATGTTAACGGAATTGTTATGTTTGACAATTTGGAACATCTCATTAAAAATGCGTTTCTTATTGTAACTCTCCTTTCTCAGGATTTTAGCTTTAGTGAAGTCGAACCTGTGATCCACATTGTGTGAATGGCACAAATTCGACTCCACTAAAGCTAAAATATATAATATATAATAAATAAAACAAAAGAAAATGCTTCTACATGTTCAGGAGTAAAACAAAAAATAGCATAATTATGTTTATAAACAACAAGAGCAAATCTCAACATTTCCAAACTTTATCAACTATTATCATTTGGAGATGATTTTTATTTTACAATTCCCGAATTTCGATTAATAAAATCAATGTAGCTCTCAATTTCAGGACACTCACGGAGAAAAATAAAATATATACTTTTTAAATATTGAATCTGACATTTTTGAATTTATAACAATCTGAATTCAAAATAATTGAGGATTTCATCATTCTAAAGTCGGTATAAAATCGTTCAATTTTGACATTTTTCAATTCAAACATGTTGAATCCCAAAGTGAAAGAGTTTGAATGCTTATCAAAAAATAATTGAATTTTATCTACTTTCAATACGAAATTGTCCTATTCTGAGAATTTGAATGAGAAATGTTTGATTCCAAACATTTGACCGTTTTCTTATAATTCAAATTTTTCAACATTTCAATACAAAAATGTTCAGTTTTTAACGTTATTTTTCAAAAGTGATAAAATTTAAATCACTTTCTATTCAAAATTGTATTATTTCGAAAATTAAAATCTCAATATATCAAATATCAATATTTTAATTTGAAATTATTTAGTTTTCAAAGCTCGAATGATTTCGAATAAAGATTTTCCCCAAATGTCATAATTCGGAAGTCAATTCTGAAATTTTCATCTTTAACAGATATCAATTTGAACTCATTCGATTCCGAATTCAAAAATTTCTAATGCCTATTGTCCTACTTTCATATTTACAACTGTAAATTTAATAATTTCTAACATTTAATGACCTTCCAATTATTCTTGTTTTAAGGGGCATCTATCCTCTCCATTTGCAATTGTCTTATTATCCCAATTTCAATTCAATATCATTCAATTGTGAATGTTTTCCTTTCGAGAAAGATTCCTATTCAAATTGTCCAAATTTAAAATAAGGTAATCCAAAACACATTTTTTTGGTTCATATTTAAGTTTTTTATAAACTTTGATTCCCAAAAAACTTGAATGTGAAATTGAAATTTGATTTTGTTCATGTAATAATTTGCATCAATTTATTCTAACGTAATAAAATATCAACCGGAAACCACCTTTTCTTAAACGAAACATGTGGCGCCCTCATACAACAAAATACGTGGTGTGACGTCACATGCCATGAAAAGAGCTCCAAATACATGTGTAAGTTCAATAAAATCGATAATTGGAAATATTCATAAAGGTTTTGTGGCTAAAAGGATTTATTTCAAAGTGTAAAAGTATGCCTGCATACGATTCCCCACACTTTATTTAAAGAACATGAATACAGAAAATATTTTTAGATAGGAAGAGAAAGAAATAATCGATTGTGGGTGTCACGGTTTTCGACAAACAGTGAGCTCTAACCTCAAAATTCAATACTCTGATTTCGCTTTGAATTAAAATACAAATTAAATGTATATCCTCTGTATGGTAGGTACTTTTCTTGAAAATGGTAGCATGAATGAAAATTTGAAAACTGTTTACTTTTTATAATACTTCTTGCGTAAATGAACGATGGGATTTCGAGATTAAAGCTCGCTTACCGTTTTGTACCCTTATTTCATTCCTTACCATTGGATATACATATAAATAATTTTCCTGGATGTTTGAAACTTATGTTCTCACATTCAGGCAAAAAAAATAACTATAGCACTTTTTTTCTCATTTTGAATGAAGAAACGTGAACTGCCTGGTTTATTCAAAAACTTTTACTCGTGTATGACGTCACGTCAAGATGGCGGAATCAGCTCGACGGAATAGAAATTTGAAATGTGTAAACAAAATTTTTATAATAATAATTATCATAAAATGGAAATTTCTTGAATTAAAATTATTTAGAACTTTACAATTATAAGGTTAACGAAAAATTTTCAGATTTTGACATTCTTCAACCTAATTTGCCAAATTGGAAGAATAAATAAATTTATGGTCATTTTTTCAAAATTTGAACGCTTTGAACTGGAAACTGTTCCTTTTTTAACACTCTTCAAATTACAAAACAATTTCAATCTACTGCAGTTGAAAAAGTTTTATTTCCAGATTTGCGATCTGAAATCACTCGTTTTCGAGCGCTCCAAATTCGAAATTATATAACTACATTCCTGCCAATTTTAAATCTCACTCGCTTCAAGAATTTCAAACTCCAAACCCTTTCAATTCTGAAATCAGAGATATACGGCGTAATCATTCGTTTTTTAATCTTTGATCCGGAACTTTTTCGATTGAAGATCCTCCCTATTCGAAATTATTCAACTAACTAAGAGTGTTTGTAAGTTGGAACTTTCTGTTATTCAATCTGAAACTATTCAGTTTTGGTTATTTCAATTTATAAGCGAACAATCGTAAAGTCAATTTTATGCGTTAATTTAAATACGCCTTGAGAATTCGACCTTCATTGATAAGTTCGCGACACTAGCGCCATCTAGTTTTCAGATCCCAATACATCAGACAATTCACACGTGCTGTATCTTTTTTAAAAATTTGAAAATATTTTCACTGAGGCCCATCAAAAGCAGAGTTTAATCAGCTTCCCAAACTATTTTTTTTTTCAATCACTTTCTATTTTTTTGACAATTTCCGATTTTAGTGCTTACCACGGACTTTTCTTTGAAATTTATGTTTCAAGGTAGATCAATGCTTTTTCCACTCTACTGATACAAGTTATTTACCGTTCGTTTGAATTGAAGATTCCGACTCATATTTCTCAAATTTGTTTATTTTCTTACACAAATACAAAAGTTGAGTTCAAGGTCACGTCCACGCGAATTGAGTTATCGAGTTGATAATCTGTAAAATTGTGTGAAAGGCACTAAGGAACGTTTGTAGGTTCTAAGCTTTTTGAAAATTGAAACAAATTTGTCAGGAAAGAATCCTAAAATTAAAATTTTTTGTTATCTTTCAAAATTCAGAACCTTTCAAACGTTCCTTAGTACTTCCCAACTGATTCCCGGAAAAATCAACTGGATATTTGAATTTGCATGGGTCGTTGCAAAAAAATGTCGGTACCTGTTTAAGGTAAAGAACATACGGTTTATATTTTTACAGCATTGAAATACTTTCAATTCTTTAAGGAAGAGGCGTGGATTTTCACGCAAGTGCTTTGGAAGAATCACCGCTGAGATATGTAGCGCAATCGACAGAAACTTTTTACGTTACTATTATTGAACTGCAGCCAGACGAAGAAGCAAACGCATCATGTAGTTCTTTTTCGCTTGTCGCCTTTCGACATGAGCCAATCGGATAGACAGACGAAATAAGAATTCGGGAGAAAAGGATCTGTAAATCGAGCCCACGGGAATCGATTCTGCCTTTCGAGATTAACAACCTTTCTGCTTTATTTTTAGAGATGTGCGTCAAATCATCGAACCAGGATTAAAATTCTATCCACAATTTTATTGTTTCAAGGGCATGTGACATTCTGTCACGTGACCTATTATTGCATGCTATTATAACCGGCGGCTCTTCAATTAAGAAAATGAATATATTGTGCTGAAATTTTTGGAAATTATTTTAAAATATAAGGATACGTCTGTCTGGTCAATTTTTGTTGATAATTTGTTTGAACAATGCAGTTTTTTAAATTCTATTCAGACGGGGGCACTCTTATAAAGGCCTGTAGAATACTTGTAACGTGAGATCTGATGGCAGCCGCGGAGCGGCGCTGGCTGTACTTTCGGGCCGATAACAGAACCGTACAAAAAATTCGATCAGACCATGTTGACTATACCTTTTTGTAGTCGCTAAATCCGAATACCAAGTCCAGAGAACCCCAGCACGTCGGAATTTCAAAATAACCTCAAAAAGTCTCCAAAGACATCCTGAAATGAAAATGATAATGCTGGGCAAAGTGTCGGATCGTTTATACTATCTGTTGCTTGGGTCGCTGAAACCAAATCCGGAGTTCATTTCACCTCATCGCATCAGATTTTCGACGTAACCTCAAAAAGACTTCACAGGCCACAAAAAATGAAAAGTGATGCTTTTTTTAGTGCTGGACCAAATTTTATATTTTTTGGGTCGCTGGAACCGAATCCAAAGTCCATTTTAGCCCATCACGTCAGGTTTTTGACATAATATCGAAAAGCATTCACAGATACCCAAAAATGAGATTATGTCAGAAACCTAACGTGATGGGGTAAAATGGACTTCGGACTCGGTTTCGGCGACTCCAAAAACATATGACCTCCGAACCCAATCAGCGATTTTTTTGTGCGGCTGTGTAATTATTCTATAGCATAGGTAAAATTCAAATTTGATTTGTTTCAATTATTAAAACACGTTTTTTCGCATATATTTATTTTGGGACAATATTTTGTAATATTTTCAATATCCAATAAATTAATAGGTAATAATGAAAAAGTGAAGAAATAATTATTTTTATGACTACTAATGAATAATAATAATAACAACAATAATAATAAGAATAAAAATTTTTTATTAAGTTGCCAACCAAGGTACAGCTCACAGCTGCTTTACAACCTAACCTTAAAAAATAGTAGATATCAATTGAATTTCATATATTCACGAAATTTATATTGATTATTGAAATTAGACCTTTATTTTCAAAAAATTATAAAATTTTATATTTCCTTTCAAATTTAGACAATGATTCATTTTGCTTCGTTATGATAAACCTGTAAAAAATGAAGACATCTTTGAAAATTGATTATAAAAACGTGTCGAATACTTCTAACAATTTATATTATGAAGAATAGGATTTATAGAACAAATTATTATTATAAAGTTGGAGGATCGGAAATTGTATTTGTTACCAATATTCAAATATTAATAAATAGAATATTATTGAAAGAACATTATTTTTATTTTTTTTACCATAGATGTTATTTTTTCATGCAAATATGCCTGAAACTAGTCACTATGGAAAAATTCACTTACTAGGCTCTTCCATGGAACAGCAGATATTCAACAAAAAAAATTAAATTTCAAGTAGAAAGATTAATTTGCTACCAAAAAAAAATCTTCCAACAAAATAGTTGAATTTTGAAATCAAAAAATAATCATTTTCATTCCTAAATGAAACAGTAACATTTTTAGTTGAAAAAAAACCTATTTCAAACCAAACATAAGAGTTTTTAACTAAAACAAAGAATCTTCAACCAAAAGAGTTGAATTATTCAAACAGATGAATTCATATTTACTGAAAAAGATAAATTGTCAACCAAATGTGAATACTCAAATTTCGAAGAAAATTATGTTTAACCAAACAAATGAACTTTTAACTACAACAATTGAATTCTCGATTGAAGTAACTCCAAGCTTCTTTTCAATTGGAATTTCCAATTGGAAGAGCGATTATTTGAATTTCATAACTCCTAAATCCAAATTGTCATTATTTCGAAAAGTTTACGGTCCATGTGAAAATCCCCTGTTCCGAGTGAAATTATATTTCTTTACTGAAACTCCCTACCCTAAGACCAAAACACTGATTATTCTCCAAAATCCCCTGTCCCAAGGGCCATGATCAGTTCTTCTTAAAAAGGGAAAAAATAAAAATCCTAACTCTCATGAAGTAGATATATTTAAGATTTTTTTAAATCAGACAAAAGAAACTTGACATTCTTGAAATCAAGAGATAAGATCTCTTTTAATCTCTGACTTGTATCCAAAACAACGCGCTCGTAGTACATTAGTGCCATTGATTTAAAATAACTTTGAGGAACAGAAAGTCTCAAAACATTAACATTTTATTTTCAAGCTAAAAAAAATTGAATAATTCCGTTCATGTACTTAAAAAAAATCAAAACTGAACATTGTTGACACTTTCCCCCTTCTATTCTATGAACTGTCGACCTAAAAGTACAGCCAGCGCCACCACTCGGCTACGGTCAATATTTCCGTCACTTTTAGTTTCGACTATCACCTGTATGACTCTATTAGGACACGATAAAGAAGAGTATGTGCATCCGCCATTTTGGGTCCATGGAGTAGAGGGAATTTGTATATTCAATTGTTTATTATTCACCCATGAGACACGATTTGTTGATCCTTAACTGCACCTAAAATTTTCCTGTATGAGCATGCGAAGCGGGTGCAAAATTGCATTTTCTGCCCAGGGACTAAAGAAAGTGGCGCAAATTGGCTACTTTCCGCACAAGAGCGGTCCAGAATTATCCTATTTCCATTGTTATTATTATTTGAGGTTCCCGAAAAAAAAATTCTCCAAGTTTGAGCCAAATCGTGTAATATTTAGAAATGCCACATAAGGCACGGGAAATCCCATAAGATTAACAAGGAAAAATGTTCGTTTTTGGAAGAATAAGATTCACGTTTCTGGGTTTAAACTTAGCTTGCGAGAGATATTTATAATTTGTTGGGAAGTCTCCAAAAAAAATTTCCTCTCCGCTACTTTATATTTTGACCCCCCCCCCCCTTATCCCCCTTACAAAGTTAGAAAATGTCTTCAGAAATTCAAATAACAATTTTGCCAAAATTTGACACATGTTTGCTCTTTTTCCCCTCTTTATCGAAAATTTTGTTTGACCCGACAAATAAAAGAATGTTTCATATCTTTCAACTAATTAAAATTTTTTTCCATAGAATTTTTAGTGGTTTGAATAATTAATTTTTCTTCACTAACTCATTAAAAGTTTGTTTCTCTACATCTAATCGGACTATTAGTTGCCATAAAAAATGATGTTTTTCGTGTACCCCATTATCATCACTGTCCAATTTTGTAACAAATTCGTACTTGAACATTTTTGGTTCAAACTATTATTTAATTGTTTGTACAATTTATTATATTCCGATTGTACATTCTGATAGAAATGTGATATCAATGTTATATATTATAAGCATTATCATCTTATCGCATTATTATACCCCTTGAAACAAAATCATTACCTTCTTATAAGCAGTAGGAAGAAACTGTAAGAAATAGGAAATGTTAACACAATTGTGAATCCATTGAAAGATTGAAGATTTCGGATAAGAGTACATATACTCACAGATGGTGAAAGAGTTTTACGGGATTCATTTCAAAAGTGTGAGTGGAGTGTGAGGGTGGAAGTTCAGGAGGTGAGTAAGGATTCAGGATGTGAGTGGAGAAAATGGAAGTAGTTTCAATCAGGTAGAGGGATAAGGGTTTAGGTCAAGAGGAAAAGTAAGGTTAGGTTGTCAAAAAGCAGGTAAATTATTATTTGAGAGATAAAGCGGGTATTGGAGCAAGCGGGTTCAGCGTAGGGTTGGAGAGATAAAGGGGTGTCCAGGGAAAAACGTGGTAGAAAGTCCATCCAAGAAGAGCGGCAGAACGCGGAGGTGACCCACAGAAATTGAAGGGCAGTTGAACAGTGATACCCTGGCGATTTGGATATCAGAAATCAGGAAGCTAAAGCAGGAAATAAGAGCTATGAGGGAGGATGTAAGAGTAAGGGAAGAGAAATGGCAAAAAGAGATGAAAGATCTGAGGGAAAAAGTAGAAGGATTACAGACAGTGGCAGTGTCCGCAAGGGAAGAAAAAGAAGATGAGATGGAAAAGATGAAAGAGATGTCGAAGCACAGGTCAGAAAAAAAACTCAAGGAGGTAGAGGCTAGTTTAGTTATTGAATATCGTGTCAGGGTAGGGGGAGAGCAGAAAGGCATATGGGACAAGGTTGAGAGCATGAATAAAGAAAAAGTGGGAGAGTGTAGGAACAAGGAGGAAGAGGAGATGGTGACGGAAAGGGTAAGGGCAATGTAGTTAAGCATGAAGAGGAGATAAAAAGAGGATAGAGAGCTGGAAAGATAAGTTAAGGGTGATGCAGGGCAAGAGCCTTATAACAAATAAGGGGGCCTATGTTGATCATGATCTGACACGAAAAGAGAGGGAAATCCAGAGAATGCAGAATGAAGGAGTTAGAAGGGAGATAGGAGAGAAGGAAGAGCGGCGAGGGTAGGGTATACGAAAATAAAAATTGAGGAGACAATGTGGGTTTGCGATGAAGAGAAAGAGGAGTTGAAAGAAGTGCAGCGGGACGTCTTTCGTAGGAATTGCGGGGGGTGGGAGAACAAGTAGAGCGGAGGAGTAGTAAAGGTACTATATGGAATATAGCAGGGGTAAAAAAGAAAAATAAGGACTTCTGGAGATTCGTGCAGGGATTTTATATAGTGAGGTGTGTATAAACATGTGTGGAGGGGCAAGAAGTGAAGTAAAATATAAAAAGACAAAAGATAGGGTGAGAGGAGAGGACAGGTTTGAAGATGTTTCTGAATGGATAAGGGTTTGAGGCAGGGGTGTCCGTTTAGCCCAGCCCTTTTCGGGATCCTCATCACCGACATGGAGAGGCAGCTAGAAAAAGAAGTTGTAGGAGGAGTGAGGATAGGAGGGGCGCATGCAGATGACATATTGTCATCATGAATATGTGAATGGTCATATTAAGGAGAGAGTAAGGAGGGCAAATGTTGTGATGAGGCAGGTGTGAGGATTAGGCAAGAGGTTGTTTGCAGATGACTTTGAAAGAAGGATGAAGCTGTTGGACTCCCTTGTAATGAACGTGCTACTGTATAGAGTAGAGGTGTCGGGATGGAAGAAAAGCGAGGAGGTGAATAGAGGAGTACAAGACACAGAAGTACACCTAGTTATATTGTGAGGAGGGAGAGAGGGAGAACGGGTTTGAGGATTTTCACAGCTGGCCGGGAACATGTGAAGTAACATGGAAAGATGAAGGATGAGAGAGAAAAATATTTCCGAAAAACGGTCTGGTTGAGGATGAAGTGAGAAGAAGTCACGAGGAGAAAGGATTGTGTATGAGATTGTTAAGAAGACTGGAATGAAAGGGAGAGAAGGCAGAAGGGAAGGAAAAAAAGGAGGTCAACTTTTAGTAAGAAATATGGGTGGATTATTCCAATGTAGAGAGCGCGCTATTTGTCGGAGAAAGGAGAGAAAGGAAGATAGGAGATAATAGCGAGGGTGTGATGTGGGAGCATGGAGGGCTTTAAAAGGTTCTGGCTTTCGCAGGGAAAAAATGGTACAAATTCTATGATTCTGGAGAAAGGATTATCCCAGTCGGAAATATAAATGGCTGGGTTACTGTCCAACAGCTCATCGCGATCATGAAGAAATTACTTAGTCATTCCGAAAACAGACGAAGAGCAATTCATATTGAGTCAAAGCAGACGCGAGTTAAAACGGAAAATTTGAAGAAGAAATAAGTAAAAATAGTAACATCCTTCCACACTTTATATAACGTTCTTTAATAATATAACCACTCGTTCGCTCGCACTGCCTTCCTCGCTTCACCTCGCACGCATTTTCCTGCATTTCGCCAGCCTCGCATCGCCAAACTCTGCCTCCGCGGTTCCTACCTATTGTCTTATTTACTATTCCTTATCTACTTTTTATATTATTTATATTGATCCCACATTTACTTCCTCTCCTCCTTACACATCTATCTCCTCCTCGCATTCTTTCGCCCAGTATTCCACCTTTGCATATCCCTTTCCACACAACTCCCACATTCTCTTCTCCTTCGGAAGCCAGAACCTATTAGCGCCCTCCATGCTTCCACATCTCATTCTCGCTCTTATCTCCTGGCTTCCTTTCTCTCCTTTCTCACACAAATATCGCGCTCTCTCGGTTGGCATAATCCGCCCATATTGCTCATTATACCTTGACCCTCTCATCCTCTCCTCTCCTTCTGCCTTCACTCTCTCCATGCCGTTCATCTTAACAATCTCATACACCTCTCTTCCTTTGTGGTGACTTCTCTTCACTTCATCCGCATGCAGACCATTTTTCCGAAAATACCTTTCTCTCTTACCCTCCATCTTTCCATCTGCTCCCATATTCTCCTTCTCCCACCAACACTCCCTTACTATCCTACTTTCCTTCTCTTCGAAGAATTTTTCCCCATGTACCCTATTAACCTCCTCCTTTCCTTCCACCCACACACCTCTATTCCATACAGTAGCACACTCATCACAAGCGGGTCGAACAGCTTCATCCTCTTTTCAAAGTGATCTTCAGAGAACCTCTTTCCTAATGCCCACACCTGCCTCATCACAACATTTGCCCTCCTCACTCTCTCTTTTATGTGACCATTCACTTCCCTGCTTCACCTGAATAGGCAGCCCAGGTACACAAACTCTCTCACCTCCTTCACAGCCGCCCCCTTCCACTTCAAATCTCCCCCCTTATCCCTTCCACCCCGTCTCCTGAACACCATAACCTTGGACTTTTCCGCGTTTTACTCTAACCGACTCCTATCCAGGTATCTTCTCAACCTCTTCATCATCTCCTTTAGGGCCTCCTCGCTTTTTGTCAACAAGACTATGTCACTCGCACTGAACAGGAAAGCAAAGATGCTAGTCGAAGCAAGCTAGGATGCAATTCAGGCGAAAGAAGATAAAAAAATGCGAAATTATTTCGTAGATGAGTAAAAAAGACTAGGAAAGGAAGTGAGCACTAGAACAGCATTTGCTGTGAACGGTGAAGTTCCAAATTTTTGGAGTAGGGCGATTATTGTCCTTCTCTATAAAAGAAAGGACGATAAGGATTTTGTGACAGTGAAATCGCATGGATTTGCGTTCAGAGATGACAAAATTTCTACGTCAGAATAAATCGATGATTTGCAGAGGATGATGAGCACTGCTCATTCAGCTGAATAAATACCAGGATGAAGAGAATCGGTTTTGAGATCGACGCGAACAGAACAAAAGTTTATGGAAACAAGAAAGAAAAGAAAATTTTGGTTTGCAATAAGTGGTGGGAAAACAGCATGCATCATTGCATCAAATGGAGAGATAGAAGCTGCAGAGAGGTTTAGAATTATGAATGAGGATAGATGGATTATTGGCAGTGTACGATCTAATACTAGATTGGAAATATAAGCTGAAATTGTGAATTATAATTCTGTGCTTGCATCCCTTGTGATATATGGTAGCGAGACCTGAACATATCAAGAAAGAAGTTCGAGTAAAGTTAACGCGCTTGTTATGCGATTTCCGCGGAATATGTGCGGTAAAAAGCTAATGAACAAAGTAAGTAATGAGTAGGTGCTCATACAATGTGGTGTAGATGTTATATTTATTGATAAGAGTGAAAGAAATTTTCTGAGACAGTTCGGAGAATGGAAGCATACAGAGAGGTAGACCAAAAAAGGAATGGTTGGAATGTGTGAATGAAGCTTTGAAGAGGACAGGAATGAGGAGTCATAGTAATACAAGAGCTTGCATGGCAATGTATATGGATGTAACAGAAGCAAAAGATGTATGCAAGTATAGAGATGTGTGAAGGAAATTGTTCCTAAGCAGAAGAGAGATGCCTGAAACAAAAGATTTTGGATACTGTTAGACCCGCGTGAAGAGGTTTTCTTAGTGAATTATTATAATGCCTTTGCAAATCTCTTCGCCTAGGGTGATTGCTACAGATATTGATGAGCGGCCTGTGTCGGAGTGGTGTTGTGGGACGAGTGTGATATTTAAATGAACAGCTTCCGATAGCTTCTAGATCTCACTCTCTCTCTCTCTCTTTTACATCCCTCACTCAAACTTTCTATATGATTTTTCTGATCCCCATAAGTACAAAAGTCTGCCCGCTTCGCGGGCACATTCTCATCGCGCGCAGCTCGCTTCGCTCGCAAGTATCAGCGCGCCTAGGGCGCGTTTCCGTAGGATTCCGTAGGATCGTAATCGGAATGCTTTTGCTATTGTTCGCTCGCAAGTATCAGCGCGCCTAGGGCGCGCGTCCGTAGGATCTCGCGC
>WSXT02222389.1:0-16841 GCA_011762715.2 Neuroterus valhalla | reverse complement strand
CGGGAATCGAACCCACAACCAGACAGTAGCGTGGGTCCAAAGCTCATGCCTTAGCCCCCACGACCAACTGCCCACTCTTTAAATATATGATAGTTATTAGAGAAAATTAAAATTCCTTTAGAGGCGATGGAGCTTATCGCGTTTCTAGAATTTTTTTGGACATTCCGAAATTGCATCTTGGAATTTTTTTCCAAGTTCTGCAGGCATACAATTAAAATAAATATTTATCTTCACCAAAGAATAATCCAAAATATGAGATTCGTAAATGCAACCATTTTTTTAAATTCACCTAATCAAGTTCCAATGAAAGGTCACGTTCACGAAGTTTCATTCCGTAACATGTGAAAAAAAATAATACGAACGACCCAATTTCTTTTCCTCATCAACACGTTTGAATATATAATAGTTTTTTGAGAGAATTGAAATTTGAAATTCACGATGGAGCGACTAGTTTTATCGTGTTTTTTACATCTTTCTTTGAAATTCAAAAATTGCAATTTGAAATTGTTTGCCAAGGTCTCCAGGCGTGAAATACAAAAATTATTCAGCTTCATCTATAAATAATCCAAAATATAAAATCGTTCATGGAAAATCATTCTTGAAATTCACTTAATAAAATTTTAATGGAGGGCCACGTTTACGAATTTTCATCTCGTGACATATGGAAGGAATAAAAACGATTGACGTAATTCCTTTTTCTCATCGACGTGTTTAAATATAAAATAGTTATTAGAGAAAACTCAAATTTGAAATTCCTGTTGAGGCAATGGGTTTCATCGCGTTTTTTACATTTTTCTTGCGAATTAGAAAATTGCAACTTAAAATTGTTTGTCAAGCTCTGCTGACATAAAATCAGAATGAATATCTAGTTTCGCCTGGAAGTAATCCAGAATATGAAAATCGTCATCCAATTTTTTCAAGCAGTAGGGAAATTCATAAAAATATTCTCTGAAATCTCATGCGGCACATCCAGACTTTTTATTCGTTAATGTTGACAATGTTGCGATGTTGACTGAATACCATGTATTCAGTCAATTTCTTGCGTTATTCGTCAGCGGAGGTCAAATAGTTTTTTGTCATACTTGTGGTCTATATTTAAATATATTGTAATAATCATTGGGTCGATAATTGACCAGCTATTCTTTAGTTCTCTCCAACAAAATACAATATTGTCATCGGAGCATTATCTAGCATCGAGGAAGGGCTGGTTTGAGAATTGTCAGTTCCTCCTACGAATCTGAATTTTCATTCTTTGATATCAATTTTTTTTGAAAATTATGAAGTATCAGGAAGAAAGCTTCTTTACCAATGGACGATAATTTCAACCTCCCTATGCTTTAAACATTATTACACTTAGAGGAAATTTGGCATTGATAGAGAGAATCTAACTGTTTTACGCACGATCATGTTCTGTTTGAATATTCCAAAAGACGATTTATTTTTCGGGTTTTCCTTGAAAGTTGGTTATATTGTTTTCGGAAATATTATCTATCAATTATCAATTATCATTATATCCTATCCATGTACCGGAGGCTTATTTTCTGTTTTCCTGTGATTCAGAAACAACTCATAATCACTAGGAGAGTTTTATAGGCTAAATTCCAGCAGCACGTACTCCGTAATCAAGCACTTGACGGATCCAATTGAAGATGCCCGCCTCCGGCTTGAACCTTCGTGGTGTGAAATACAATCTAGATTTCTTGTTGTTTTTCTTCATAGAAACGTACATTGTTTAGATTCAAATTTGTAGTTCCATAAACACATAGAGGATATAAGGGATTCGATCGTTCTAACAAGGTTTCATCATTTTTTCATTCCTACCGTTTCCGGTGCAGTCAATCCTCTTGATGTTATTGAAGGAATCCAAATTCAAATACGAAAATTGAAGGATGATGGTAAACTTGACCCTCACCGTGTTCTTCATGGAACCCTTCAACCAACACCACCAGGATATTGTAAAAATGGAGTGGCTATTGTAATGGCTGAAAATGTAAGCTTCATGGCTTGTCTTGAAGTCGGCAAGGATTATCATGACTATGATGTTAACAATGCGCATACTGATAGTCAAAAATACTTCGTTGTTGTACAGGCGCCTTCTATACCAGGGATTCCTACGCGTAATATGAAAGCAGAACTCGAGAATCGTACAAGGGATGTAGCCCTAGCTGGGAAAAACCGCATTATTTTCAAGGGTCCAAATAAAAAGTTCAAAGTTCAAGGACGGCTAGAAGAAGACGTTTAAATTTAGTTGCTCACGTAGGATCGGTAAACATAAAATTGCACTAACATGCGATGCAACCAAATACTATTCGAACGTGAATGACTGACTGTGACTATGATTTTCGCAAGCTCCTGACGAATAGGCGAGCAACTCTATCTGCGTATAACACTGACTGATAAAATTTTTGCCTTATGACAGTAACATCTAATTGTTATTGTTTGAACGATTATTGGTACACCTGGGTGCTAATGTGTACATTGAGTCTTCATGGAAACATCATCGTTTCTTTTTCAAACAGCATCGCGCTCAATATAAGACGCGCCCGATCACAGAAGTCACGACACCAATGATGCTTTGTTTGGTCGTAGTCGTATCACTTACGAGGGAAAATTGTCACGGTGTGGTACGCTTCAAAGCGCTGCAGTGTCAGTCCAAAACCATGCTCGTCGCTGATCGCATGCGCTTTCGTTTCATCGCTTTGCATTACAAAGCCCCGAAACGGTAGTGCTTACGATCAGTGACGAGCATGGTTTCTGACTGACACTGCAGCGCTTTGAAGCGTACCACACCGTGACAATTTTCTCCCGTGAGTAATACGACTACGACCAAACGAAGCATCATTGGTGTCGTGACTTCTGTGATCGGGCGCGTCTTATATTTTTTTGCGTGTAGTTACTCTGTTTTAGACAGGAAAGCCAGCTTATGAATGTGATGCATCAAGTTGAACTATTTTGTGGCATGCACCATCAGAACGTTGAAGTGACTTCTTTGCGCTGCGAAGAAGTATAAACCTCAGACTGCCTAATTGAAGGACGATGGTTTTTGCGGCCTTGAGAGGGGCAACCTCGTGAAAGGAGCCTACGGCATAACGAGCATCAACGGTTTCGTGACTCCTGTGACCAGGCGCGTCTTCTATTTTTTTCGCGTGTACATGCCATGCGGCTAAGGCGCTAACACAGATTAGCACAGATTAAATCACATCGATTCCAGACTATCCTGCTCTTTCTAACAGAGCAATAATGTTTAGAGAAAATTTTGCCTTTCCTTTCGAGCATCTTTCCGATCTCTATGATGACTTCTCCATCACTGGTCTTACTCCAAATTCCTGGAGTGTCATAATTATTCTTCGGTTCTCGAAAACCTCGAAAAAGCTAAAACTTTGAGCCGGTTTGATGAGAATCACTTCTACATTGTTCTTGGCCTTCTCAATCTTTCTTCTAAGCATTTCGACAAGACTTTACTTGAAGTTATTACATAGTTTCCTTTATTTTTTGGATTATTTTGTAACTTTTCCACTGCGTTCAATGCGTCATGGAGCACATATTTAATTTGCGACAAAATGTGCATCATTTTCTCCCTGAAAAAGTATGTTTCGTTCAAATTGCTCTATGTAATTTGTTCGTGAATTCCTATTCCGCTTGTCCATGACGCGAGGTCCAGTTTTCCACAGAAATACCCCCCTTAGGAGCATATGAAATTAGTATATATCCTCATAAGAGATGGTATTAGATTTTTGTACAATTCAACCCTCCCCGGTTTTCGCGAAATGTCCACGTTTTCAGACCCTGTCTGTTACGAAACAACTTTTGAGTTAACGGATCTATTGGATTGATCTTCGTACACTATTTTGGTGTCAAAAAATAAAGTTCAAGTTCATAAGTTAGTAATTTTGGATGAGAATACAAGAAAAAAAAGCATTTTGAAAATCTTCTAGACCCCTTTTTCCAAGGCTCAAAAATTGTAACTACGGCTTCCTGTAGTTCGTTATAAGTGGAACTATTTACCGAAATAATTTTTTCAAATAAAAGCGTAATTGCCAGAGTTATAGCGTTTTTCAAATTGATAAATATAATCGAAGAAAAGGATTTCTGGGAAATTAACGCAGGATATAAAAAAAAGTCTGAAGGAAAAAATGTGGCTTTTTCGGATTTTACATGAGCAAAAATTTAAATGTTTGACGCACAAAATATACTGTCAGGAGTAATCGTCATTTTCCCATGCATTGCTATATTAATTTGTATTTTTGTAATTTTTTTATTTGTATTTTGTATTTATCTAACCAGTAAATTTACATTGGTGAAAATTACATTCTGCAATACTCCAGTAAAATCCCACAGAGGTACACATAGATACCTGTTGGCAGGACTGGTTAACCTAATTAATAACTATAACTAATTTCAATTTTACACATTTTCATTTCAAATTTGAATCATCTTTCGTAATTATTCTGGTCAAAATAGGAGTTACCATTAACAATCGTAACAGATAATTCAAAATCAAGGATATATTCCATGTTTCAGCAGATCATTAATTTTTCCTAATCCATTTTTTAAATTTACATTTCGCTGTATTATTTTCGTTTGAAGTCCACAGTTGAATTGGAATTTCATTAAAAATACTAATTGCCTTGATACAACTATCCTTTTCGCTTATTGTCTTATTTCTTTGTGGTATCAGAATAGCCTTTTTTCTTGTAACGCTTTTAGGTGTCAGGAACATGTTTCCTAAATTATTTTAATGCAATACTACGGATTCATATGCAAAAAGTTGTCTCAAGTTCAGAGGGCTATCGTGGGTTATGAACTTGTTTTTACTAATAGTTCTTATCAATCTGCTCGGTCAACTTTGTAATATTTCCAAGTTATTCGAATATACTCCACCCCAAGCTATGATTCCATAGTTTATGACACTATGAAAGGATGCACAGCCCATAGCCAATCGTTTTGAGGGTCTTTTCTACCATAAAACCTCTCAATTGATATATATGCAAGTCAGTTCTACAGGGATGAAGAAGTTTTGAGAGATAATCGAAGAACACGGTTATGAATAAGGAAGGGGAGGTTTTGAGAGACTGGATGGGGGATAGGGGATAGGTGGTCGCGAATTGTGCGATAACAGGAGACAACGAGAGAGAGTACACGAATGTGGGTAGTGTGAGAACATCGGTAAAAGACTATGTGGTTATGAATATGCATGCGTGGGACGAGACCAAAAGGAGATTTGATGGTGAAAGGAAGGTCTTGACGAGGATGGCTATAGATAGCCATCCTTTTTATATATGGCCATACTGTTCTATAGAAAAGTATCAGGAGTAGCTGGGGGAAGTGAGTTTTTGAGTGGAGTCGGTGGAAGAGGTATGGGGAAATCCAAAGGGAAGGTGACAGATTGTGTGCAAAGGGAAAGAAGGGAGGATGATGAAATGGTGGAACCGTCGAGGAACAGGGAATGTAAAAAGATGCAGAGAAGGAGGAGGACAGACAGGAAAATCATAAAAGAAATCACATTGATAAACACGGCGTACATATATTGCATCACAAAGTAGATAGAGAAATAGTGCTGGCGTGGTCAGAAGTATACGATTTTTTCGTGGATCTGAAAGTCGCTTTCCGATCAGTCAATAGTGGGAGGTTGGAGAGGAGGAGAGAGGAATTGAGAGAGTTGTGTAAGAAGGAGAAGAAGTTGGTGTAAGAAATATGTAATTAATGTAAATAGTAGATAATGAATAGCTGAAGGATAAAGGATTATCCATCAGTATATAAGTGTTTCCAAGAGATAGCATGCTACCAGACAGATATACATACATACATTCATACATAAATACATACATACATGTATACATAGATACATATATACATACATGCATACATACATATATACATTTATACATGCATACATGCATACATACATCCATACATACATACATACATACATACATGCATGCATGCATGCATACATACATACATTCATACATACATACATACATACATACATATATACATACATACATACATACATACATACAGACGTGGACATTTGATAAAAGCGGAGATTGTTGCAGATAATCGATTATGTAAAATACGAAAATTCTATATTAACGATAATTATATATTTATCGGTAGATTGCAAAATTTCTGTAGGTTTTATGAATTATCAACTTTGAGATGTGTTCAATTGTAAACAGAAATAATTTATAAATTCAGGTTACTATCACAAAATTGTTCAAACACTAATTTTCAGTTCTTCAGTTGTCATACCTTCGCTTATCGCAAAAGAATTAATCTCGTATTCATATTTTCTGCCTGCGTGGCTCTTCCTAATTGTGGGAGTAAATGTTCGTTATCTTATAGAGTATGATATATTAAAAATTGAGTAGGATATTCATCAAGAATGTTGCATATCACGATGAATTGTCTTTATTTTGTATGCCCAATAGAATTTTTTCAAAATCGAAGGTTTCATTTAATGTCACGTTGACAGACTCAAATCTTGTAACATATGTGTGGAGAGGAAATAAGGCACACTGAAATTGTTTGCTTTGTTATTCAAACATAAAATTAATAGTTACATGTAAAAAATTATTGAACGTATTTTTTTAAATAAAATTTTTATTAACGGCCAGCTTGGCGAATTCCTGTTGAGGCGATGGGTTTTATCGCGTTTTTAAATTTTTTTTTGGTAATTCGAAAATGGCTATCCGAAATTTCTCGCTTCGCTTTTTAGGAATAAAATTCAAGTAAATCTTCAATTTCCCTTCAGAATAATCTTAAATATGAAAGTTGTATCCAAAAATCATTTTCGATATTCACCTAATCAAATTCCAATGAAAGGCCACATTGGAGATATTTTATCTCGTAACATATGAAAGGAAAAAATACGATAGAAGCAATTCCTTTTTCATTCAACGCGTTTAAATATATATAAGATATCTAAGAAAATTTAAATCTGAAATTCCTGTTGAGGCGATGGGTTTGATTCAGTTCTTCAATTTTTCTCGGTAATTCGAAAATGGCATTTTAAAATCTTTTGCTTCGCTTTTGAGGAATAAAATTTAAGTAAATTTTTAATTTCACTTCAGAATAATCTTAACCCTTGGCCGACACACTGGGGTCGTTTGTGACCGGGCCTCATACTTTTCGGATCCCCCCCCCCCCCTTATGTTCGGAAACCGGGCCCCGAGTTCCATCCAGTTATATTTGGGGAGTAGGTCTTCCCCCTAGTATAGTTTCCGTTGGGGTCAGTGCGTCAGTCTGTCCGAGACACCTGAGTAAATCAGAGCGGGGTTGTCAACGACCCCAGAGTGTCGGCTAAAGTTGAGATTGATTTTTTTTCAATTTTTGTGCCGTGACTTGAAAGTCGGCATTGCCGGGATTCCGGACCTTGATGTTGACAAAGAAGGAGGATATGAACGAGTGAAATTACCGAAAAGATTGAGATGTGCAGACTGCTCGCGAAAAACCGATAGAAAAACAAATGAGGGTTGTGTAAGTTGTCAGCGTCTCATTTGCGAAGTTCACCGTTTGATGTTTTGTAAAACGTGTTCGGGCATGTGATCAATAATATTTTTATCGGCTAAGTTGTAATAAAGTATATTTTTCAATTAACTCGACCATTTTTATTCATCCCTCGATTTATTTTTGTGAATTTTCAGTATTAAATGAGGTTTGTAATGAACAATGCACTTTCGAAAAATGACGGAAATCCTGATATTCATTCTTCAAAAAAAATAGCATTTTTTCAGCGGGCACTAACATAATATTTTTTTGCATAGGGGAGATATATTTTGACAGACAGCTGCTGGAATTTGAGCGTCCAATTCGCAAAATTAAAAAAGTTATGAATTTTTAAGTAAAACTGGTAATTTTTTGGAGTTTTTCGCAAACTATATTTTTTTAAACAAATTAAATTGACAATTTTTCGCATCACACAAATATTGTCCTAAAAAAGGGTAGTTGATAAACAACTGTGAATTTTTTTACGACGAAAAACAGCTCAGTTCACTAAGGATAGACGGTTATGACGTTATGTGGCTGGGGTCAGTAACGCACCAGTGTGTCGGCTATGATTGACGCCAGAAATCTGTCGGCTTAGGGTTTATGAAATCCATAATTAAAAATCACTTTTGAATTTCACTCAATCAAACTCCAAATCAACGCGTTCAAATATATAACAGATATTTAAGAAAATTTATATCTGAAATTCCTGTTGAGGCGATAGATTCCCACACGATCATGTTTTGTTTCCATTTTTCGGAAGAAGATTTATTTGTTCCAGAGAATCCTCTCTCTATAAAGAAAGGAAACCTCAACTTGAATTGACCAAAGTTAATAGTTTTCCTGGAAAAATGGCCACTTTGTTTCTGGAAATATTATCTATCAATTATCAATTACCATCCATAAATCATCAAATGAAATTATCAATTACTTAACAACTGTGCCGTTCGCAGCTTGTTTATGTCCCGAATAAGATATATCACGCTCGTGATCGACAGTATTTTCGTTCTGTTTCATGTAATATTAGTCACGCAAATTCTTTGAAACGAATTGAACTCAGGGAGGTGAGCCATAATAGAGTCGCATTCCTAACCATGTCCCCAAGGCCTATTCTCTGTTTTCTTGTAATGATGCCCACCTTCCACTTGTACCTTCCTGGCCTAAAATACAATCTATACATACTTTTTTCACATCCTCATCATTTATGACTGAGAAAGTATTAGAATAGTACAAAATTTCACATCTTGAATTTTTTTTTGTTGATAAAATCTTTAAAATTATTCCTCCATTCCTACAGTTTACGGTGCAATCGGTCCTTTCGATGTTATCGATGGAAGCCAAATTCAAATACGAAAATTTATGGATAATGGTAAACCTGACCCTCACCGTGTTCTTTATGGACCCCTGAAACCAACACCAGCAGGAGATCGTCAAAATGGACTGGTTACTGTATTTGCTAAAAATGGATGCTTCAGGGCTAGTCTTCAAGTCGGCAAAAATTATCGTGACTATGATGTTAACAATGCGCATTCTACTAACCAAGAATACTTCGCTTTCATAGAAAGGCCAGAAAACCTTGGTATAAAATCAGTACTCAAGCAGCAAAGGAATGATTATATCCTAGCTGGAAAGAACCGCATTGTTTTTATGGGTCCAAATAATAAGTTCAAAGTTGAAGGAAGTCTAGAAGAAGCAGAGGTTAAAACTTTCGATCCTTAAGTAGGATCAGTAGAAATCAAATTGCACTGACATCCGATGCAACCAAATACTATTCGAACGTGAACAACTGACTGTGACTAATTTTTGCAAGCTCCTGATAAATAAGCAAGCAACAATGTCTGCGATTAACGCTGACTTGGATTTTTTCTGAATGATAGTAGCATCAGATTGTTATTGATGAACGATTATTGGTACACCTGGGTGCTAGTGCGATTGTATATTTAGAAGCGCCCAACAACTTTCTGATTGTAAGGCGGATAACGGTCCATTACTTTTACCTCTTTATAACAATAATACCGTGAAATGACTTATGTGTAAAATAAGTCTTCACGGAAACCTGATTGTTTCTCCTCCAAAAAGCATCGGGCTCAGAAGTTTTGGTTTCCTGCAGTTTCCCACTTCTCTGACGAAACATCCAGGCGAATGCGAGCTTTCCTTTGGAGAATCCATCTGCAGATTAATAAGGATTCTATAAACGATGAATAGGAAAAAGTTATTAGCTTAATCGTTTGTCAAGGAAAAACATAATAGAATGATTTCGAAAATATGCAAATAATGATATCTCATACTACAAAACATATATGATTGAGCAGGGTAGCTTTTTTCTGGTAACGATTCGTTGTTCTGTAAGCAATTCATATAACCTTAGTATTGATGCATTTCCTAAATTGTTCATGACCGTGAGTTCAGATGATATATTTACTAGATTATTTCATCATTTCAAACAAGTTGTAGTCTTGGGACGCATTTTTTTTTGATATACCAGAATATTTCAAGATTAAAGAATATTTTAATAAAATCACTTGCAGCGTCCTATCTTTTCTTATGCATTGAGTGTTGTAATCTTTGTATATATAGCAGTCGAAAAGATATAAATAACACGAATTCCTCAAGATCCCTCATGAAGACTAGAGACAGGAGGGCAATCTCGTAGTGCAGGGTATGGGTGAGAAAGCAGACCCCTACTAAAAGAGTCTGTTTTTTTCGGAATAATGCGCCATAAATCGAAATTCGGCTTGGGCGCATATATTCACGTGTGTAGTGCACGGACGTACACATCGCACACAACTATATGGTTGCGCACTAGTTAGTGCGCATAGTTCCGATCGAGAGAGCCTCCCACTGCGGGAGACACATATCGCTCATGAATTTTTACCCTCTCCACTACGAGATTGCCCTCCTGTCTCTAGTCTTCATGAGCTCCCTTCACGGGACAATTAGTCAGTCAAGGGCTTATACTTCTACGCAGAGCAAAGATGTCACTCTAGGTTTCGAACGGTGCACCACTGTTGCCAGATTGTGGTTTTTCTCCCTAGATTTGAGGGGTTTTTGTCTCCCAGTGGAATTTTAGGGGGACAGAAGAAATTATCTAACTTTTGATCACTTTCAAACATTTCCATGGCAATTAAAGTCGTCCTGAAGTACATTGAGTCTAGCGCATAGCAGCATCACGTTCATCTTGGTTCCGTTCAACATAACCGTTGGGTGTGCATTTTTTCAATATGGTGGCCTAGCTTGTATCAATGCTGATTGACTACTTTTTTTGCTCGCGCGTGGTTAAGCTATGTGTCATAGATTGTGGTTTTGTCTTGAATCAACATTTGTAGAATTTACATACATTCTTGTGCATTTCGTAATAATTATTCATTTAAACTACAAGAATCGCTTGCGATTCCAACTTTGAATTGCGCGCCAACCGTGGTCGACTAGTGCGCGGGCTGTTCGCGAGCGCGGTAGCAGAAGTCGTCAATATTCGCATCAACTCAAGAAGCGTTTTTGACGTCATACACTTTCCAGTGTATAAGATGGATCAGTTCCTACGACGGAGTCTCTCTTACTTTCTTCCATTCGATTGGCCTAAGGAAGAGAAAATATTTGGGGGGTAATTTGTCAGCAAAAGGGGAAATCTAGGGGAAAATGAACCGTGCTTCAGAAAGACTCTGCTCCATCCATCTGGCAACACTGCGGTGCGCGCCGCAGAACAATATTGAACTTGATGCATCACATACATAAGCTGGTTGTCTTGTACCTGGTTGTCTTGTCAATGGTCTTAGGTTTGCCAATTCTGAAAAGTCAAGAAACCGGCCTCTCGCTGGTTCTCAAGAAAAAAAGCTATATTGATTAGGAAATTCGTCGTCAATAAAAAGAAATGCCTTGATTTATAACAAATATATATTTTATTTACATTATTCATTCAGTATAAAAATTCCTATTCCATTTATCGTTTTGCAATGAAATCATATTTTTTTGTGACGAAGCCGCTTCCAATAAATCAGTTTTCAATTTCACCCTTTTCAAAAAACTTTTTGCAGCTACAACACAGATTTAGTCGTATGCACAATTCGGCCTTCACTGTTTCCTCCGGGAGCCGATTTTGATTATCAGTCCACAAAATATTTATTACGCTGAAAATACGTTCCACATGAGCATTACTACACAGAATCGAAAAAAAATTGAATCATTCTTTTTCAATTCGGTGCTTCACTTGTTTGAAAAAAATTCCCGCCATTTCTCTGAACATGGATGTTTTCCTTCTTCAAGGCAGGTTATGATATTTCAAGTAAACTTAACTCATCATAAAGATCGTCAACATCAACCTAGAAAACAAGTATTAAATTTAATGAGTCGAACATTAGGGAAACAAGAGGAGATGGGTCAGCAAAACCTTATACATTTATGCGATTGGCAACCGTAGCCTTCGTTAGTTCTAAGCTATGTACACAACAACTGAAATTTCTGTTCAATTATAGGAGCATTAGGACTGGCGCTCTAATGTCACCAACCGCAGTTTATTCGCGAAATAAAGGCTGAACTGACGAATAATTATAATACGAATAATTATCAATAGTTAATATTAATGAGGATCCAAAGGGATGCTCAAGAATTTTGATAAATTTCGAAATACTTCAACAGATTTTTACTCAAATTTCAAAAGACTTCATGAGATCTGCGCATATGTATCTCGAAGGATACTATGGTATTCAGAAGAAGTCCGAATGATTAGAAGCGGATCCGAGAATCCCATGGGGCCTTATTGATATTCTAATGATAACTTATTAGAAGGCGGAAACTATTCCAAAGTATGTCCACCGATTTCAGAGGATTTTGGAAAATTAAACGGAAATTTTTGAGGTTTTCCGAGAATCATAATATGTTCATTCGTCATGACATCACCGATCAATACAGAGATGTTAACTGATGATTGTTAAAACTTGAAAAAAAATTATTCTGCTTCTTCGCTTCATCACCCGCTTGTGATTTTTCCATTCACATGCCCTCAGCATAATAATATCCTCATGAACTTAGCTACCCTTTTGGCTCATTGTGAGTTCGTTATGTTAAGCATATGTATGGAAGTATGCTTTGTTAACGAGAACTTGCTTGCACCTCAATTGTGTAATCAAGTATGTAGTTTTGGATGAATTAAACATATTAAAAATAAAAGTTTTTCAAATTCCGAATCCTAATTACTCGTCTGAAATGTTGAAATTAGAGACTTCTCACTTTGGAGTTATTGTTTTGTTGTGTGTACTGAAAGTGTTCTTCTCTTCCTCAGGATGGAAAGCGACTTCTTCTTATATTTTTTGTCATACTCCTTGAATTGTATGAACAGAATACTCCAGCCTAGACGAAAGAAGTCAAATTTATATTCTAGACGATAAGCGAAAGTGCCAGTACTAGTAAAAATCTCAAAATGTACTTTACTAAGGCTCTGCTGGTTTCAAATCTTCCTTTGAATGTAGCTCGGAAGGGGTTACTGACCCGCTATGTGAAAGGCTCTAGTCAGGGAGACCATCTTTTTGGAAAGAGAAAGCGAACTTTTTGCTAATAGACTAGCTTCATATTTTATGTGACATAATTTTATCCTCAACAGTCTTCGCACTAATTCAAGCACTTGTGCAAACTAGCTCTGATGATGTTCTGAAATAAATACATTCATATTTCTCTGCATGATATTTACATATCCCGTTCATGATTATCACAAATCTTTAGCGATTATATTTCTGGCATTTCAACGTAAATTGTATTTCGCGATTTGACATGATATTATTACTGCCGAAGCTGCGGTCACGGAACAGCAACAGGCACTGACCCTTAAAGGATGACAAGTTGGGTTGATTTCGGATTGACTATTACCTGGGAATCATATGATGTGCGGCGTTCAGAGAAAGATTTGAAAAGAGGAAGCCCTATAAATTTTCATTTTATTCCTGCAAAACTTTATTTTCTCTTGCAAACATCTTCCAGAGTTGATACTGCGAAAACATAAGATACATAAGATATCCAGAACAATGATGCACATAGAATTCTGATGCACAATAATTTGAATGTTGAAAAAACAACGTGATAATACTATCTCTCTTTTAATTGCTCACAGAGCAGGTAATATTATTCCGAAGAAGTTGCGCTGTTTAATCATATCATTGGTTCACAAATTTAAAGTAGCCTTATTCGCCTTCACGTCTAGACAGAGAAGCAGAAAACTGCGAAAACAAGAACTCCCCGCACAGTGCTTTAAGAGAAAGCACCTTTGATGCTAACAAGGAATGTCAGAGTGCATATCAATTTCTACGAATAACAGAAGAGAAGCAGAAATAGTAACGTTCTTCGTGAACAGAAATCATCCCTGGTGTTTTGGCATCACTTAGCATATTGCAAATAAGCTATACATTTTATATTACTTACAGTCTCGAGGTCCATACATCAGAAATGCAATTTTACTATAATTTTGTTAAAATTAGGGAGTAGAGCATAAACCGCAGCCAATGATATCCGATAATTATTTGACAGCTCACAAAAAAATTGAAAAAATACATACAGATTCAAGAATGCTGGCCCAGATGATTAGCATTAAAGACTCTTTCTTCCGATTTTTCTAAAAACCCTCCGAGGGGGAACATAGTTCCTGTTCTAACCAAACTAAAACGCGCGTGATAAGCCAGGTTGATAATTCTCATATCGGGAGACATGAGTCCTGCTTGCAAACCAAGCAGATTAATAATTCTCTCTACAAAACCGCGGTAAACAGAACTATCAGTATGATGTTCTAAAAAATTGAATTTATCATTGTTATTATTGCCATCATCCTGAAGGTGGCCGACATCAAGTTTCGCATAAAATCGCTCGCGATCAATTAGTGTTACAACAGCGTACCCGTTCTAAATATCCTCTGGAGGAGTTCTTTGGACAGGTCCATGAAGATAATTGCGAGTATCAGTTCTACTATGTAATACTCTTTGTACATAGATGTGACTCCCATCAGGAATTTCCAAAGGATCAACTGCATCAGCTGTAAAATAGAATTGAAAAATTTGTATCACAAGTTTTGAAATTCTGATATGTGAAATAGGATTTGCATGCTTTCGGCTTTCATGAGAACGATGTGTTCAGTCATTTAGAAGCAATTTGAGAATGTTAAATTAGTATTTTATACTACGGGATGATAAATCCTTGCCCTTAGTAGCTTAAGAAATGTATAATGCCATCTCTTCTGTCAATTTTAAAGTAGCAGGGGCCCATATCAGGTCAAGTCTTTCCAGCCGCAAGTCTTATCTGCAGAAGGTGATGATAAACACTCGTCGAATTGATGGATGAGACTCGTCGCATAAAAAACCTGCCCCAGATAAGACTTTTCACAGATGATACTTGCCGCATATAAGACTTGCTACAGTGCGAAGTATGCGACTTATCACATAAAAGGCTTGCTGCTAGACAGACTTGCCGCATGTGACTTGATATGGCCCCAAATTGCGGCTTCCCATCAGGAATCTAGCCCTCGCAGGTTCGATCGGATATTATATTTCGGGGTCTGCAGTGCTCTGAGCGACTCCAGTCTATCTGTTCATTTTTGGACTAATCAGGAGAAAACCGAAGCCAACGAAGACAGAGTAAGACTACTGTCTGAAGGTATACACATAATGAGAGATCGAAGGATATGAGGAGGATTAAGAGAGCAGTGCCAACGAGCGTTGCAGTTCCAGGAGGGAACAATCTGTTTGGTTCAGGAATTGAAAAAAATCAGGGAAAAAGATCGTAGGTGTATTTTGGTATGTGACTGACATGGTGCCAGAAGGAACAGAGTGGAGTCTAGAATTGGAAAGGACATCAGATGAGTTAGAATAAACGTAAGTAAATTTATCTCTCCTACAGAACAACGGGATAGGGTTATTTTGAAGGATATCAATCCTATACCATGCGAACGAACCGTAATGTGGTCCATTGGATTGATGCAAATCTTTTATTCCGCTAATAAATAATTTATAACATTCATTTTTCTTCTAGAAATATTGTTAGAGTTTCTTACATCAAAATTTTCATTTCGGGAAACTTAGATATTTGATCCTATTCTCGATTCCTTATTCTTTTTGGAATCCTCTTTCTGTTCCCTGCTTACATCTTCAAGAAGATTCACGAGCTAATTCATGTCTTGATCTATAAACAACTATGGAAATAAATAAATAAAAAAGAATGTGTAAATGCAGATTTTTCTGATGATAAAAGACCAATTATTTTCAAACTTAGAACATTAAACGCAATAAGTGCGTTCTCGTTGAAATATCACAGAAGCTACGCTCCCCGATAATTTTCTTGAATCCCCTCAACTATTACCAAATTTAAGGGATTATAAACTTTTAAAAATACTGCAAAAAAAAAAATCTTGACTTTTGGCACCACTTTTCGAGGTTTCTCCAAGCTGAAAGGAAGTTTTACATCAGAATAAAGAAGTCCCGGAATATTCCTCAATTGAATAGCTAATATTCCACATAATTATTAATCAAACACAAGGTTCATATCATTCATACCTCCAAAGACCAAAGAAAATAATATCAATGTGTCATTCTATCATTTCCGTCTTGAATGTCAAAAATATCAAAAAATATGTTGCTATCTGAGAACGTTCGAAAAGGTATGTTGTTGAAGAATAAGAATAATCCAATGCGACCATAAATGAGCGAGAGATGATAATCACATTTTCATATCCATCTGTCGAATGGTTGGACCCAGCGACGTGGCCCTTAATGTAAATCTGATCCCAAATATTTCTCGTATATTTTTTTAACATAATTGGGGTATTTCACATTTTCAATAGGTCCAATTGGAGAATAATATCATTTTTCGAGTTTGAGAGCATTGTTAACAATCTTGAGTCGCCACTATCTCATTTTCGATTGAAGTGTGAAAAATGCGAATGAAAATATTTTTCCATTTTAGAATATCGTCAATTATGATGTCGATTGAATATTCAATATTTGCTGTCATAAATAATAAGGAGGCTTGTATAAAACGGCATATTTCCATTCGCATATGTTACAAGATTCAAATCCGTCAGCGTGGCATTGAATAGAATATATGATGTAAAGAATGTTCGATTGTTCATTAGGAATTTAAATATTTTTTGAGTGTATAAACCTACCAAAATATACATAAAATATATAATAATAAGATGAAGATATACACCTACCTCTAAAATCAAGTAGAGCCAGAAAGGCGAACAATACGTAAACAATAAATAACGAAGTCATTCATTTTTTCAGATAGCAGTATAAGTGACAATAGAGGGATTCAAGACCAACGTTTTATCGCGTTCGGCAACGACGGCTTATTTCATGGATTATTACTATTTGCGATGT
>WSXT02222388.1:12775-32040 GCA_011762715.2 Neuroterus valhalla | reverse complement strand
ATTCTCAAAATCTGCTAAGGTTTTGAGAATGGAAAGTATCTCTCGCATATAGACAATGTGAATACACAGAAGTGATGTCGGTGTTGAAAATTAGGTTTATTCGCTAACATTATACATTGAAAAAAAAGTAACAGGCCTTTTGAGGTTTGTCTTCTTCACTCAAGTAAATAATTTTCAATGGATTCAATGACTTCGGAATTATTTCGCAATTGGCTACAATATATCATTTTTGTGAATCAAAAAGTAAGAATAATGTGATAGTTGCAACTGTCCTTCAGCCTACTGTAAAATGTGCTTATGAGTTGCAGAAAGTGAAGATGAAGAAACTCAGTTCCATATTCGGTCTCAATGTATATGAACAGAATGGTTAGGGTTAGTGGGTTTATCACTTACATTTTTGCAAACTATTAGGGAGATAGTTTGGTTAATGATGAGCGTATATCCGTACGGTTTTATGAATTCCAGAATTAAATCTACCACTGAATTTCATAGTGACATTTTGAAACCCCGGACCATTACTAATTAGTTCAACACGCACTCCAGGAGTTAACGGTAAGTACAGAGTATCTGTTACAAGAATCTGAGTAATTATTCCGTTTCCTAGAGTATGAAAAGTCAGCTCACGTTTTACCTTCCTGCCAAATAATCTGACTGGTAGATTTAGAATAATCATCGAATTTAAATAATCGCCTTGAGTTCTTTCTCCGATCATCAGTAGAAAACGTTCCTCAGGGAATATCCTGTTCCTGTTTCTGGCATCTGATGCTGTTGTTACCAATCCAAGAATGAATATTAGAGCAAAAATTCTCGAATAAGACGCCATTTGGATGTTAGAGTTCTACATGTGAAAAAAACAGATCGTATGATTTTGAAGTAGACTTAACTATTCCGATGACTGTAACAATTTTTCATAGAGGTTTAATTCGCTGCTTGTTTAAATATAGTCGAAAAAGCTTTTGTTAGATAATTTCATGTCAATGTTCTTCCGCTAAATAATCCCTTGCTTGTCGCTTACCCTGAAACACCATTATTTAGGATGCCAGATATTGAAATTCTTACAAAATGGAATTCAAACAAAATGTTATCGCGAAGAGAGAAGAAACAATAATCTGGAAACGATCTTTATCAGTGTCGAAACTAAGTCGATGAAACTCACGTATGTACCATCTGACAAATATTTTTCCCGTCTCAAAATTTAATTTGAATCTTACAATTTTTAAGAAACGATTTATTCCCGTACGATTTCGTTTATGTTTTATTGACAACCATCAAGTTGAAACGTAGGTGGATAAGTTATAAAATGATTATGAAATTTTTTCGAAAAATGATTTAAACTCATTTCTGATAGGCTCAGTCGTTACAAAACGAGATGAGATAAAATTGCACAAATAAGTCTCCTGCAAGAATAAGCTTCTTTTTAATGAATACTTCTCTCTTCGAAAATTTTAGAGGCAACAAGAAAGAGAGTTAGGTCTAGAATATAAAATTTTGAAATCAATCATTTTGGTGAATTTCAGATTCTGTTCATGATCATTAATCTTTTCCGGTATAGAGAATTCTTTAAAAAATGGTTTCGGACTTCTTCGAGGTATATAAATAAACCGTTTTTTAGGCTGGTCCAGCGTTATGAAAATTTCTGAACTCTAAACCTTAGGTTGGTCCAAAAGAACAAAAGATTGTATTTTTTCAAGTCTTACCCTCTTATTCTTTGTTATATCGTGAAGAATCAGTTGAAAAAATTTTTATTATATGAAGAAACAATTCTAGAGGTATGGATTGAACCGTTCAGGTACCTCACCCCGAGACAGGAATGTTTTGCACTAAACAGGGCTTGGGAAACTTATGTTCCATTTGATTATATTTTGTTTGATTGCGGTATCTTTCAAATCTCATTTGGAAGTAATCTCGAGTCGGTAATTTTCGTACGAATTTCTCATTGCAACTATAATATTCTGACGCTCTTAACACTGCATAGCACATATCTTTTTCGAAAGTTGATGAGCAAGAGAAGAAATAACTGTTGATAAGATGATTACTAAGAGATAACAGAATCATAATAAATCAATGGCTCACTGTCCTGATGTATTTCTTCAAGAATATCATCGAACCCAAAAACATTGAGCATCGGCTATGTGACATTCTTTTAAAAAATTTGGGAGATTTATCGAAATATACCCTTACTCTCCAGTGATTCTGGTCACTTATCATTTAGTTCACGTCTCATCCCGATTTTATTGAATAGTGAAAACTGCAACACGATCGCATTCATGTTATGAAATTTATTCACGATTCTCGTTTTTATCGATTTTTGAATTAATGTAAAATATGTTTGAATAAATTCATACATTTTGAATTAGCAGTTTATCAGTTCCATAAGAGACAATTATCTTATACCTGCGACGACGTTTTAGCCTAACCCATAATGTGCTTATCAGTAGCCAGTGCTTGAACAGAGTCGAAAGGACTCACATCAATTACTTACCTAAAAGGTAGTTTTCCCCCTCACCAGTTGAGCTGATTTTGAGGTCATAACGACATATAAATGTATATCCTCCTGGCAGCAATAATTGTCATGCAGAAAAGTGGCACGAGCTTCCAGTAGAACTGCGGTAAAACACACCTATGTCTACGTCCCACCACCATCACATGCGTCACTCATGCAGGACAACATTACGATGGAGGGCAGCGAAAATCTTGTGCGTCTTTGCTTCATGGAACAACTTGAGGATGACCACTCTCTGCCTCCCTTCGGAAAAGCTACGGGAAATTTCTGGTACACAGGTATGGCTTCAAGGTTACTCGCCAGTGAAGGCTTCTCACTACTAAGAGCATCGATGATCAGAACAATAATTTTCCCTGAATATCCTTGGTAGAATCACTGTAGCTGCTTCATGAAAGTTTGATACTTTCCCTTCCCATAAATTATCTTGCCTTTGATGCTGTAGTCGACTAAAACACAGAATTCGATCACGAACATGGTTTATTCCCGTTTGTCGAGGACCTGGATGTCCGGTCTCGTCTATTGAATGAAGATTATTGTCGAAAAGTAGTTCCGGGAAATTCGGTACCTTTTTTCCTCAACAATTGATTCTATCCTCCTTAGAGCTGTCGGCGGGGAAGGCTCGTGGCCAACGCCATAAGAGCGACAAAGATGATAGCGAAGCATTTTTGGGGCCGCATGGCATTTGTGCATTTACTCCGCTCCTGCGTAACAAGGAAAATCCTATAGTTTATTCCATGATCGCTTCGGGGATTCATGACACGCCCTGCACCTACCGCTGGAAACTTCTTGACGTAATATGTGGCTTCGGTATGCTTGAGTAGAAATAATACCATCCAGACACGCTAGAATAAAACTCTCCGTGCCTGAATTGGGTCCAGATGATCAAAGGAGAGCAAACGTTGACTCATGTGACAATAATGGATATTTTCCATTTTTATACAAGTTTCTGTGCAGCTACTTTTCTTCATGTTGCTCCAGGAGCTTCTTAATGAAGTAATGAACCGTCCTTACTTCTGATGTTGAGATTTAGGCCAAGGATCTCAGGCGTCTGCCCTGCAGCTTTGTAATGAGACGCTCCCTCTCCAATCATTTCGTGATTCCTGACCCTTTGCAGGAGAGGATCTCTATCGTTCGCAATGATGCGGGCAGTGCTTGGGATAATTCAGTAGTAGAGGCATTGAAGATTGAGAAGTCCGCGTCCCCCTTTACAGCGTGTCCATGACAAGTTGAGTCAAAAGCTTCCTAGCAATCAATCTAGGCCATCAACAAATTTTGCAGGTTTTATTCAGCATCCCGGCAGACACTCCTGTCGATTAGCAGGGTTCCATGTCAGCCTCTGTTCCTCTTTTCAATCCTCTTCGTATGTAGATCTCACTTTATGCGGTCCAAATTATCCGAACAATCCTGCTATTCAGGAAAGCTGTAAAGATCTACTACAGCGTTTTCAGACAAGTCATTGGCCTGTAGTTCTTTGTATTAGACAATCGCCTTTTTTTGGTAGGAGCACAGTTCGTCACAACGCCAGCCACCGCGGAACAAACATCTCTGCCTTCGAATATGAGGAAAGGATAATCCACTTTTAGAATCGTTTCAATGAATAATCACAAATGAGAAACCTGATTTTCCAGCGAATAGAAAAAAATTGATGGGGCTTCGAAAAATCTAATGTTTTGTTCTACTGTACCACGCTAAGATTGATGGTTCAACTAGCTCGACACAGGGAGTGGTTGGGTTAGGCTAAATCTGAACGAGGATAGAGGAACACTTAGATAACGGAAATGATAAACTCGAGCATTCACGGGTCACAAGCAGTAGATAATTTATCACGGCATTACGTCTCATAGATACACCACAATCTCTTGTCGTTTGTCAGAACATTCCTCGTAGTCCAGCAAAATGTGGTCCTCACATTGACAGTCTTCTATTAGGGCCGCCATTCTGTCAGGTTCACGTGCTAGTTCCGATGGCAAAATTCAATTCGCGATATGTCCCGACAGATCCACTAAATATGGAAGTACTAATCCCCAATATACTACCGAGTTGGGTATACAATTCCTGCCCAATTAAGTGTGCTCAATGTGCAAAATAATAAAATTCCACTACTGTTCCGAGATGCGCAGACAATTAGTCGAATCAATATAATAGAAACGTTCTATGATGGCGCCCCCTGCGAAAATTCACAAGTCATGGCGGGTTTCCGCATTGTTGGACGGTTTCATCCTTCAGCTTCTACTCACTACTGACGAAATACTGGCAATTGAAATCACTAGACGCGGGAAATGATAAGGTTCAAATTGAACATTGAATAAAACACCAACTTCAAATAATATTGCTATCATTTATATGTGTTTTATTCTTTTTTCTTTTAATTTGCTTCATTCACGAATTCCATTCTTCAATACTTACAATTCTTTTACAAACAATCTGTATTGTTTTTGCACTCAATGCTCTTAGTCCAAAAGGGTTAAGTCGCATTAATTCTTTGCACAAATTTTGAAGTTCGCGCCGAATAATAACCGACTTTAATAGTTCATAATTGTTTATTTTTGAGCAAAATATAAACACGGCGTCACGTATTCGTCCTTAGTGTTCGAATAAGTTCACAGTTCTGAGATTTTAGAATTTTCCAAGTCCAAATACAGATTTATATTCGATGATACAAATTTCGCAAGTTCAAGTTCAAGAAAAGTGGTGAGATAAAATAATGTGAAGTTTCTCAGGCTCTGTACATATATTTATGAACTCGGTTTCGGTAACAAAAATAGTGGGGACGGCCTGACTAGCCAGTGAAATTGCTGACGTCATAATATTTGATATTAAAACTACTTATCCTAGTGAAATTCGATACGTGCTGCCCTTACATTCTTATCTGAAGATTGTCGTTTCAATTCTCGGTGTATTACATTTACGACTTTTAACGATTCACGTTCGCCCGTACAAATCACGCTTATGAGCATGATATACGGCGTCTGAAGGGCACTTATTGCTCAACCCTTTCATGTGGTCATAAATCAAAGAGGCGCACGTTCTAGATAACACGGGTCAAGTTTGAGACCGTGCACGTCATCAAACTCCTTTTAAATTTGAGGTTTGTTTGAAAGAATTCAAATCCAGCTGCTTCGATTTTACCTTCATAGGGAGTAATTGGTAATAGGGTTTTAGTGCCCTGTTTCCTAGTACTAAAACAACACTCGCCGTTACGAAGTGCGTTCTTCGCTCAATGTCCACTAGTGACACGCCGTCTTGTTCCTAGCTATGTCTCTCTGTTTCTTTCAATCTAGAGCGAGATATGTCACTGAAGTGGGTCAACGGAACGACGGCAACACTCCTTCAAAATATGCCTAATCTTTGTGGTGAAGATTCAAACGTTGGCTACTAAGCTGACAATCCGCGTGGTGATTATGAGTATTAGCGCCCACTTGTTACCACATTTGATGTGGCGTCCTTCTTGAAGCCCTTGAAGTGAGTGAATGGGATATGTTTTCCGTTCATGCGTATGAGTGATGTGGTAAGGGTTGCATATTTGAATGGACCCTTCGGCCCTGGGCGTACTTGCGAACATAATAAAGAAGTTCGACAAATATTAATAGTGATAGCCAAATGGTGAACTTGAATACCCCAGTCTGGCGCCATTCCGGAGATGTGGATTTACAATGCCTACACAGGAAGGGAAATGGTGCGTCTGCGCGCTCCACACTGATTCGGTCTTTGCTCTCATGTGTGGACGCCTGAATGCCTATTTCCTCGGTGCGTGGCGCTGCTAGTCGACACGCTCGTTCACATGCTCGAGTGATCGGTGGACAATCCGCCCAAGTCCGAGTGACACCCTCTGGTCTGCTGTCATGTGACAGTTATTGAGTGGATTCTGTGCTTGACCAAGTTATTGTTTTTCAATCGATTTCACGCAAATTCCAATATATCTATTAATAAATTACTTTGGGTGTGTTATGACATACCACGTCACATTATATAGATATATAATAAATATTTCCACAATCAGCCAAACCGTTCAAGAGGAAAACTATTTTCAAGGTGGATTTCAGTTGGATTCCAAACAGGGTTTCGAAAGAATTTTGAAGGTTATAAAGTCTGCTCGTTTTACCTTAGAAACTCCGCATACAAATGGCAACATATAGAAAAAGTTTCTTAGTTGTATGCATCGTACAGTTGGTTGCAATATCATTCGCGTTCTGGAAACGCAACAAAATAGTACCAGAGGGTAGCATACGCGTAATCCCAAAAGACCATGACAGGTTTTTGGTAGGGCTAGCTGGAACAACTGTACCAAACAGACGGAGCCATTTGGCTCTTGAGCAACATGTTTGCGTTGAGGCCAATCCGAAAGAACCAGTTGTTTCTCATAAGGAGACGTCCATAACCATGAGAGGATCTACCAATGCAACCCTGAAATTTCGCAGTGCTCGGTACTCTGGAATTTGTAAAATCGTATGGCTGTACGGTCATCTCTAACTCAACTTTGTTGTGATTAGTTTGAAAAAATGTGAGGATTAGACTCATTAGATCTAAAACTCAATTGATGTACAATGTGAGTAGACGTATAACTCATTTTTCACATCTGCCAATGACGTTTATAAATATATTTATATGTACGTCCAATCGACTCTGTGTAAACACCGGGTACAGATGACCACATTTTGGAAGGGGTTGGACATTGTCGCGACTCTCGCAACCTCAATAAGAAAAATTATGCAAACAAAAAACATGAGAAGTTGCATACATAAAAGTGATCATTTTACGGTTCAAGCTCCATTGATAAAATGAGAAGGTAATATTGTGAAACTTGCCAATGTTGGGTAACCAAGACGCATATCTTCAGTCAATTCCGAAATCAGCCCTTCAGTATGCGTATACTTACTCACAGTGGACTAAATTATTACTTATTATTATCATTATTAATAATACAATTATATATAGACGAAATGGAATGGTAATAACTTCTTTCTGAAAAATTGAGAGATCCAAATAGAATGATTTGATGAGAAAAGTATTTGTAAATGTGAAATACGTAAGTTCCATCGACATTGTTCCAACACTATCAACAAACTTCGAAGATTATTTTTCCCTCTTCATTTGCGATAACATTTGATTTGGAGCGAATGTCGAAAGAGTTTCAATATTTGGAAAACGTAAACAATGGTGTTCCAGGGCTAGACCACAAAAGCAATTCATGTAGGAAAAATATTTTATTGAGTGGTGACTTACGTAATTCTTATTAACTCTATTTGAACGATTATAAACAAGCTTTGCGGAAACCTCTGTAAAAAGTTCTTACACTCATCAAAGTTTTTAAGATTATTTCAAAGTAAGAATCCTGCTTATTTTACATGTGATGATTCGATGTCCGAATGGCGTCGTATACGAGCATCTACGCATTAATATTCATTCTAGAATTGATTGCAACATCATCAGCTTCCAATGGCAGAAACAGAATATTTCCTGAGGAACTCTTAGTCACAGTCTTGGGAGAAAGAACCCGGGGTGATCATCTGGCTTTGATAGACCCAGTTACTATACCGGTCAGATTTTTCGGTAATAGGATTCAACGTGAGCTGACTTTTCATACCGAGAGAAACGAAATAATTACTCAGGTTAATGTAGAAGATACTCTGGTTTTACCGGTAACTCCTGGAGTGATTGTTGAACTAATTCGTAATGGTCCAGGATATCAAAATATCACTCTGAAATTCATCGGTAGATTCAACTCTGGAATCCATAAAGTCGTATTACTGTACGGTCATATTTGATCCAACTCTATGCTGATTATTCTGCAGAAGGTGAGAGATTAACTCACTAATCCTCGAATCACATTTATGCAAAATGTGAGTGAATGTTTGATTGATATTCATATCTTTCATTGTATATGAATATATTGTATATACATTGTATATTCCTATGGTCTTTGTAAAACCTGGCTTATTCTAGAATAAAGGAATAAAGTTTACTAGAATGAAGGAGAGAAACCTACAAAGACAGTCTTTTTCTTAATGTCAACTGTAAGCAAATAAAACTGATTTTCCACACTGACACCACTCATGCAGCTCTCATGTTCCTTTTTAATATGGAGGACTATCCGCAAGTAGTATAAATATGATTATGGTGTTGTCCTTGATCAGAATTCTTCCGATTCGTCCCGAGATACTCTGGATGAAGCGTAAGATGATAGCCTTTTTCTCTTCATTTTTTTGGTGAGATATGGTGACCCTTCTTTTGAGTGTATTTTGGTATTGATGTAACAATTTATTTGTTCGTGTAATCCTTGCGTTTCAGGGTTTTCTTGATTCGTATGGGTGAGTTTCCCGTAAATTTGATGTCTCAATTTTCAAGCAGATCTTTTGTGAAGTAGATCGTCCACGAAAGGCGATTTTCCGTTCTTTTTACATTCTTATTCTGAATGAGAAGGTATTGGTTTTATGTGAAAATGGACTTTCGCGGATTTGATGAAATCTCCACGTTTTGAGACCCCCTGAGTCAGAAAAAATGGTTTTTACGAAGGTGTCTGTCCGTCTGTTGTCTGTAGTCTGTAATCTGTGTACTCGATAACATTCGAAAGAATCATCGGATTGGATTGCCCTTTGGCACACATTTCGAGGGACCAAAAAGACAGGCCGAGTTTGTTTACCAGCTATCTGGGATGGAAAATGAAAGAGGGGGAACATTTTGAGCATTTTTCGGAACCTCTTTTCCAAGACTCTAAAATTGTGAGTACGATTTCTTATAGAAGGTAAAAACTAGAACAATTTATCCCAATGATTTTTTTTTGAAAAGAATAGAATTGTCAGAGTTGTGGTATTTTCAAAATTCAGAAATAAAACCAGAAAATGTGAAATTTTGGCCAAATAACGCAAGATTTAAACAAAGTCAGGAAGAAAAAATGTTTCTTCTCGGGAGCCCTATAAGGTCGTGAATACAACTTTTAGAATTTTCTCAAAAAATCGAAAATTCCCATTTTGATCACACAAAAAATAATGAAAAACAATCTGTGAACTCGATAACTTTCGAACGAATGTTCATATTCGATCGTGCTTTGGCACATTATTTCAAAACCGGAAAAAAAGGACAAGTTCGTTTTCTAGCTATTTTGGATGGAAAATCAAAGAGGAATAGCATTTTGAAATTTTTTTTGGGTTTTTTTTCCAAGAATCCAAAATCGTGAGTACGGTTTCTTGTAGTAGGTAAAAAGTGAAACAATTTATATCAATGATTTTTTTTTTGATGAAAACAAAATGGCCAGAGTTGTGGCATTTTCGAAATTCAAAAAGAGAAACAAAAATGATAAGTTTCAGCCAAATAACGCAAGATTGAAAAAAAAGTTTGGAGGAAAAAAGGTTTCTTCTTGGGAGCCGTACAAGATCGTTCATACAATTTTTCGAATTTTCTCAAAAAATTTTTCCTTTTATCGCGCTCCACTCCTTCGGCTAAAATTTTCGACACCTTGATTGGTGCTTTAGAATTTTTCTTCTCTAACTCCAAAGATTTTATTTCTAGGAAGTCATTATTTTCCAACGCACCTGACAGGGTTTTGACTTGAGTCTTTCTCTCTCCTTGGCTATCTTCTATGCATTTAACTTTGGGTCCCACGATATCAAGCCTTGAATTCAACGTGTGCATATTTTTACTTATCGCATCCACTTCGCTTCGCACCTCAGAAATTTCACCGGCAACCCTATGAACTGACTCCTTTATCTCCAAAATTCCAGAGCTCATTTCCTCCTTGCTTTGGTCTAGTTTTTGGCTCATTGATTGAATGACGTCATCTTTAAATCCCATGAGTGATGCAGCCAGGCCATCCCTAGTCAAAGGGTTTTGGTTCTCTGAAAACACATGTTCATTGGAGATTATGGAGCTAGTATGTGTGAAGTCTTGCGTAGCCGTGTCGGTTCTGTTACTACACGCTGGCGAGTTCGATCTACAGCCACAACATCTTGCGATTGGCTTTTCATCTTTCTCAATGGGCTTACGGCAATGGCCCCGACTACCGATAGATGAAGCGTTTAACAGTTGATTGTCTATGTTTGTGTTGTTGGCCATTGTGTGGCAATCGTACTTGTGTGTTTCCCTATGGAGCGATGCTGAATTGGGGTCAAGAGTGGGTCGATGTTTCTAGGTAGGATACACTTACACTTGAAAACCACTTGAGGATATTTTACAATGGAAATTCCGAAGGAACTTCACCGCACATACCGTAACCTCTATCGTATCGCGAACTATTTGATATTTTAACAGAGTCTGTAAGGTTTACATATTCAGATTAACAGTTAGTAATTGCACTCACGGGAACAAGGAGCTGTAAGCCACATGCTCACGCTTTGAGGTTATGTAAGACCACGCTTCAGGAGATTCTACGGCACGCTTCGTACTTTCCGCAAATCGAACATTTATTTATTACCGCCTGGAAATACACTTTTTCACGCTTCTGTTGACATCCCTTTCAATATTTACTTCCCATATTATAAAAAACCTTTTCTAAAAGCCATCAAAAGCGCGTGCACAGTCGACCTTTAGTCCGACGCCATCTAGTCGTTCCTGCTTCCCGTTTCACTTGCAATGTTTTTAATACGTTTTCTCACAGCATTTCTGGATTTCACATATATCTCTGAAATAATTCAAAAATCGACCCTTATCTTTGAAAATGAAAAGACCCTCAATTTTCAGAGTGGCGAATAAGTTTTTCTTTGAGTAATAGAACGATACGTAAACAAGATGCCATGATAGGGCGGGCGGCGCGCGATCTGCCTTAATGCGCTGACACCGAGGCTCTTGTGCAAAGCTTTACTGCCAGTTTCTTTTGGTTAGCTTCTATTATATGGTAATATCATGCACCTTTCTGTTCGATTTCTGGCAAGAATTTCGACAACTTTTTCCTTTGCAGGCTTCTTCTGCGGTTTTTGTTTTTTGCCATTCGAGAAGATGTCGTATTTCTCAGAGTACAAAAACTCCTTGAGTTGAAGTTTCTCATCTTGGATGATAGTAAAAGCGTGGTATTGTTACGTACCTGTTACCGCAACAGCTTTGTCAATTCTGACTTTCAGTAATTCGATGCCTAAGGCATGATTGTCTTTGCTGCTGAAAAACATTTTAGTTTCCTTACTGTTACTCTTTGCCCACTGCAACATGGCATGAGAATAAGTATGTAATGTTTCAGAGAACATTGTGAGTTTAAACGTGCTCCCTATCTCTTTACATTCGCTCCAAAAAGATTTTTTTTTTCCGAAGTTTAATGTGAATTAGCCCCGAAGAAACACGACAGTTTTTTTTACTGTAAACCGTCACGTACGCGTTTGGAGATTATCAAAGCTGCTCTCATTTTCAAAATCTTGCCTCACATAATTAGTGAAATAGTTGATTTCCCATGAACAGCTCAAGCCTATTTTAATTGCAATCTTATCTGATAACTTTACTCATGACACCGTGGCTCTTCACGAGTAACATGAGATAATAGTAGATTAATTTAAAACTAATTCTAGGCCAGAGAATATCTATTATTTCACTGATGATGCAGGGTAACATTTTGAAAATAAGAGTAGCTTCGCTGATCTCCAAGCCCATAAAAAAGGCTTTGGTATCCAAGCTGAATGGCACTTCCATGGTACATCTCATGGCGAGGGTACATGTGCTAGTACAGGAGCGAATATCAAGAGACGAGCAGCACGTTTAAACTTACACTGTTTTCCGAAATATCACATCGTCAATCCCCTTGCTTCATTTAGTGGGCAAAGAGTAACTGTAAGGTTACAAAAACTTTTTCAGCAGCAAAGAAGATCATGTCTCAGCCACTGAGTTACTGGAAGACAGATTTGATGAAGCTGTTAGGATACTAGATACGTACAGTAGCATACTGTCATTCCGACTCAAGATGGAAAATTCTTACCCAAAAGGAACAAAATATTGAAAAATTCCATTTTTTAAATAAAACTCTGCAAAGATCCAAAAAGAGACAATGAGTTTGAAATGGTTTAAGTGCGTCTGAGGCGCGAGCCCAAAGATAAATCCACCTTGCGCTACACACTTGGTTTTTGTACGTCTCTACTGCTTCTTCAGCTTTCACTCGAATATGAGAGAAGTGTGAGAGGAAGTTTTATATCTGCTTCAGAGAGCCTCCTTCACTCATGCTTTATCTTTGATGCGGATCAAGAGCATGCCTAGGTATTTGTAGGTTTCTTCAGCTCCAGAACGTCCAAAAGCACTTCTGTACACAAGTTCTGCCGCAGGTATACTTTCGAGAAGACCGCAGTTCAAGAGACAGTAGCAATTGTCTGTTTCAGAAGAGGAGAGGGCTCATTGTGTTATTCTGAAAGATGGTCTGCTAGAAATGTCGCTGTGGGTTGTTACACGATGTTGAAAGTATGCAATGTCTTTGGGAACACTTTCTTTGATCAGCAGGTCACATCGGCAACTTGATGTGCCCCGCTTGATGTAATGTGTATGATTTTACGAGTCCAAACATTTGAACAATCCTGACTGAGGTGGTGATCATGCTACCCAGTTGGGGTTCTGAATCCCCGACAATTGGGGTACGGAGTTTTTTACAGCTTTGTCGATTACACGCCACAGTCTGTATAGACATCGCAAGGTGCGCTATTTTCATCTTGTAATATTAGACCACAACTCTATACATGCTGGTAGTCTGCATGCATGCAAAGCAAGCTGTCATCTAAAGACCATGGCGTGCATTAGAAGCAGGACCTGTCAGTAGTACCCCACATAGGGCGTCCATCGAACCCTAGGGCAGGGTTCGGGGAACATCGTTAAGATTCTACCTGCAACAAAGTTTACCCGCAGGTTTTGACTATGTGTGGACCAGTTATCAGACTTTTATTCCTTGGGTTTTATGATGGACAAAGTTGACTTCCATCGGAAGAAATACAGTGCGTGTAAACAGCAGCCAGAGTGGAAGAAGCATCTCCGACTCCATATATGAGGCAGAGATCAACGTAAAATTGAGATAAGAATAAAATTGTTCTTAACAAAAAATCCTGAATACACCAAGTATTTCTTCTTGAGCATTATGTTTTTGTCACACAGACCCTCGAAGCGTGGGCTGTTTGAAGTGCCTCCATTCAATAGGTTTTGAACGTTGTTATCACCCCCCGGAAAAATTTTTATCCTTTTAGATTTTGGTATGTTCTTTACAAAAACAGGTTGATCACTTAATAAGCGCGATGGATCGGCGAGAAACTGTTGACTTTCCCTGACCCATCCCTTACCCTTTTGTATTCTCCTCCACGCATCAGATAACACTTGTAATTTATCAACAATATTGTGAGAGGCGCATGGACTTCATGTAGCCAATCACACACGCTTACTGCATCACTTACTGAACAAGTAATTATCCAAAGGTCGATCTCCTTCTGGTCTTCTGGTCCTAGAATCATTATTATCTTTTGACGGATGCCCTACTTTCACGGCTTTGTATTGGAGTTGCTCCCTGATTTCGTTCTGCAGCTTATTCCCGCAACAGTTGGGGAAGCTTTTTGCGCAGATTTCTTGAGCGCTAGAGACGGACGGCATAGTTTCGTAATACTTGCTGTGAAAGGTGCGAAAAAATTCTAGAAGTTCCTGGTACCACAGAGTGTGCAGGCACGTTATGTAATCTAATATAACAAACCCTAAATCTGTACCGCATCTCAAACTAAGTCTGCCTTCGTTTATCCATAGTTTTCCCAAGAAGTAGCTAAGAAAAGGCTTGTTCACCCTTACAGCACCTCGCAGGCGAGGGATTGAGTTGCATACACTAGAAGTTTTCCCGCTATCCTAGGGACACCGTGGAGGGCACTTTACCCAGGTGCTATTCAACTTTTGGTACGGTTTTGACACCTTAGTTTGTAGACTCCACTTTGGGATTATATATATGAATCCAAGGAGGCACTTTGTAGAAATTTTGGGTATATGTTGAAACGAGACATTTTTTTATGCATTACATTTGAAAAATTTAAATCTCAAAGTGTTTTTATCTGAACGCTCCATAATTTCAATATCCAAACCCACTTGCTACTACAGTTATGGATTGTGGAACTAATTTTTCATAAAGTATCGAAGTAAAATTATGAAATTTCCATAGTAAAATTTGCAGATTTAGAAAATTTAGAAACATAAAAAACTATAATTTACAAACAAAGGATATGAAGGGATTCTAGATTGAAAATTTTAATATTTTGGAATTGAAGCAATGAGATTTCAGAAGTGATTGAACAATCCATTAGAAACCCTTCGTTGTATAATAATTTTGTAATAAAGATGATTAATATTTCTTCATTTGATATAATACTGTATTGTTCATATGTTGCACAATCCTACACTTGCGTAGCAAGTGCGATTGTGGTATTCCACTGAGGATCCTTCGGAACATCATGAGAACGGTAAATTCAAAATCAAAAGGAAACATTTTTATCACAAAGCGTTCATTTTTAAACAACTCGAAATTGAAGTATTTCAAATGTTATATGATTTAAATTGTGAGGCGTCATGAAATTCGATTCTGGGTGCTCAAGATTTCAAATGCAGATTGTTTCGCGTTATATTCGTGAAGAAGATAGTGAAAATGTCTGCGATATGCGTATACATACATGACAAATATTTTCGAAATCAGCCAAACTGTTCAACGAGCAAACTTCTTCCTAGATAAGTTATTTTTGTACGTCTCGTCGGCTCTATTTGGAATATGATAAGCAACTTCTTCGCAATAGGTTCAGATTAAATTGTCCCAATCATCATGTTATTACATTCGCTTCTTCACTCACGCAATCAGTTAGATTGGAAAAAAATCCCCAAGGAATATCTAACTTATAAGATCTGCTCGTTCCACCTCTAACGCTTTTCATACAAATGGAAACATATCGTACATTTTTCCTAATTATATTTGTCATACAGTTTATTACAGCATCATCAGCATTCTGGAAACGCAACAAAATATTACCAGAGGGTGGCATATACGTACTCCCAGAATACCGCAAGAGGTTTATAGTAGGGCTAGCTGGAACAACTGTACCAAACGGACGAGATCATTAGGCTCTTGACTCAGATTCGTGTAAAGGAGGTTGAGGAAGGGAAACCTCTCGTAGGTCGTGTTGAACTCACTCAGAATGACCCAGGATCAACAAACGCAACCCTGAAATTTTTCAGTGCTTGGCACTCTGGAATTAATTAAATCGTATGGCTGTACGGTCACCTCTATCTCAATTTTTCTCTGGTTTTCAAAAATGTGAGAGATAAACTCATTAAGTTCGAAGCTCAGTTGTGGTACAATTTGCGTGAATTTGTAACTGATTTTCAACATCTTCTAGTCATTAATATAAATCTATTCCCATATGCATCCAATAACTCTGTTTACACACTGACTGCTAATCAGCTAATTTCGGATCAGGCCCTAACATCGTCGCTACCATTAGATTGTTCTTCGTTATGGAAGTTATAAACTGTTTAGACAAAATATATCAATTTTTTGGGGCTGTTGGACATCAGTCCGAAAAACCAGATGAACAAGAAAAGTGAATATAGTTTGATGCATGAACGCGATCGTGCAATATTTTTAGTTTCAAAAAAAAAAACAATTAGGAGCAAATGTTGCAAAACTTATCAACAGAGGCTTACTATGTCACATTTTCTTGAAACGTACTACGTCATATCTGATGACATAAGGTTTTTACGATTTGTTACTTTAAAAACAGGAAAAAAAAATTCGCTCGATAAAATTTATCAATCTGACACATGTTCTCTAATATATGAACATTCATCTTATCAAAAGTTACTTCATTTCTTGCTTAACAAATTTTTGGGAACGATACACACTTCAAAGTATTGTAAGTACAGAAGACTTCCGTTTAGCTCAACCGCTACGCGACGTAAACATTCATTTAGCTGAACTTGGGAAAAATTCCCACCACTGTCCCCCTCTGCATGGGTGTTTCTAGAGGTGACTTCTAATTGGTTGCTACCGTCAGTTACTTTCTTCCGTGTTCCGTTTTTCGCTGGTTTACATATATCTACTCGAGATTAGTAATGGTAGAGGGGGCCTCTCGAGTTCAGCTACACGAGCGTGGAAGCGTTCAAGTAAATAGAAGTTTAGCTAAATGAAAGTCTTCTGTATAGCGATGATGTTGTTCAAATTATGAATGTGTGCAAAAATTCCCGACTCCAGAACAAACCCAAAGGAGACTCGGGAGGCATCCTGAAAGCACCATAGGATATGAACCGCGTTCTTTGAGCCTTTTTTCTTTGTAAAAATTTGTCAAAGCTCAGTATTAATACTGATATAGATGCCCCAACCGTACAATTTGTTTCGGTGCCATACCGGCCACATGAATCTCTCCAACATTTGATGCTTTATTTGTCCTAAAAAATACCAAAAATTCGTTTATAACTGTCAGCTAGAAGTTGTTTTGAACCTATTTTTTCATTTCACCGTAAGGACTGACGACTCTCCGTAGACCGTCGAACGTTTCAGAGATCTAGGCGGGAATTGAACCCGCATTTAGAGGGAGTGAGTCCAAAGCTCATGCCTTAGGCTCTACGACTAACTGGCTACTCTTGAAATTAGGGACATATTTTTCTACGAAATACGACAAAATCAGAAGATTGTTTTCAATAAAAGTGATTATTCTATATGAACAAAATGAATTGCCCAAAATTATTCAATTGAAGAATTTATTATTTTTGACCCAATTTTTTTTCTCGAAGCTCATCATATTTTCGGGTAGGGCGTGATTTATAAGATGATTATTTATCTTCATGAAATTATGTATTTCTACGATTTCACTTAATTTTATATTCCAACAGCTAGAACAATTGAAAATATGTTTGAATAATTTTAAAAGGAAATTTGAAAATTTCATAATGATTTGGTATAAGAATTCATCCATGTTTATGTCATAAATGACAAAATTGATTGAAGGTAAACGCAATTATGTGGAAAGAACCCTTGTACTAGAAACTGAAATATCCGAAGTAAATGTTTCGACACTAATAAGATACTTTCATGGATGAAATACCCTTATCTATAAGCGATAACATTTGATTTAAGTTGCATCATCGACTCTATGTGGACAAACAATCTCTTTCGAAATCTCCATGAAAAGATGTTTCTATTTTCGAAGTATTCCGGCGTAATTTAAGGTAATAAAGTTTTTCTATTGCACGTGTTTCAATCCGAGATACAAATGGCGTCGTATACAAGAATCTTCGGATCAATATTCATTCTTCAATTGGTTTCAACAGCATCGGCTTTCTTTAACAGAAACAAAATATTTCCTCAGGAACTTTTAGTCACGGAATTCGGAGAAAGAACTCCGGGTGATGACCTGGCTTCGATACACGCAGTTCTTCTACCAGTCAGATTTTTTGGTAACAAAATTCAACGTGAGCTGACTTTTCATACAGATAGAGACGAAATAATTACTCAAGTGCGTGTAACAGATGTTCTGGACATGCCGCTTACTCCTGGAGTGCATGTTGAAAAAGTTGCGAATGGCCCAGGATTTCGAAATGTCACTCTGAAATTCATCGGCAGATTCAACTCTGGAATCAATAAAGTCGTATGGCTGTACGGTCGTCCCTAATTCAACTCTATTCTGATAAGTGTGAAAAATAAACGAGACAAACATCACAATCCCAAAATTTTGTCAATTTTCACTGAGAACAAAAAATAAAACTGATTTCCAAAACTTACATGTTTGCTATGTATTATCCTACACTATTATATGGAGCTTGAGACTATTTTTTTGTTGCTCAGCGTAAGCGTGAAAACTACTCAACCGTGTCTAATGAAACTTCGACTAAATATCGGGACTCATTCGTGGAGTGTATGTCTGAATGAATATTTTTGTGAGTTGAAGCTGATTGATTTTTCCATGTACACGTGAGCAAAGTCGCGACGGGTCTGCTATTATAAATAAGAATATGAGTTTGTTTGTTACGCTGTCACGCGCATTCTACTCAACCGAAAAAAAGCAATAAAAAGTTACACTTAATCCGCGTCAGGAAGGCCGCGATCGAGCTTTGAAAAAATCCAAATTTAACTTGCAATACATGTCCTCGATGTATTTTTGAACGAGGAATTCAAATCCATTTCCTCCGCTATGCCAACTTTACTCTTTCTTTAATAAAAACACGCGTTTTCAACGAGCTTTAAACAGAAAAATACGTTCATCGCGAATCAAATTTTATTGCTAAACATATTTTATGTAGGATAAATGTTTCTTACGTATCATTCAACCAGGAATCCCAATCTATTACCTACGAAACGGTGTTCAAACATTTTCCCGGTGGAAATTGCGATTTTCTGATGGAAATCCACAAAAGTCGCACTTCTAGCAAGCAAACAGCAATACAGTTCCTTTGATCGAGCATGTAACAAACATTTGTTATGTATTTTTCAACGAGGAATTCGAATCTGTTGCCTGCGGAACGATGTTCATCCATTTTCCATGTGAAAACACGATTTTCGATGAAAATCCACGAAAATCGCATTTCTAGCAAACAAACAGAAATCAATTTCCTTTGCTCAAGCATGTAACACACATTTGTTATGTATTTCTCAACAAGGAATCTGAATCTGTTGCCTACGGAACGATATTCATCCATTTTTCCGGTGGGAATCGCGATTTTCCAAATGAAATCCACGAAAATCGCACTTCTAGGAAGCAAACAGTAATACACTTCCTTTGCTCGAACATGTAACACATATTCGTTATGTATTTTTCAACGAGGAATCCGAATATGTTGCCTGCGCAACGATATTTATATATTT
>WSXT02222377.1:0-16842 GCA_011762715.2 Neuroterus valhalla | reverse complement strand
ACTACAGGAAGCTGTACTTACAATTATCAAGTCTTGAAAAAAATGGTCTAAAAAATTTTCAAAATTCTCCCCCTCTTTTATTTTTGATCCAAAATAGCTGGCTCACGAACTCGACCTTCAGTTTCTGACACTGAAAGAGTGTACCGAAGGCCAATCAAATCGATCGTTTTTTTCGAAAGTTATCGTGCTCACAGACAGACAGACACATTCGTAAAAACCTGTTTTCCAAGTTCAGGGGGTCTCAAAACGTGGACATTTGACAAAAACTGGGGGGGTCAAATTTTACACAAATTTTACACCTTCTCTGATGAGAATGTAACAATGTGGTGTTTTCGTTGCAAAAAGCCAAAGAAAAATTTGTTTAAAAATTATGAATTATTGTCAAAGAGCAATACTTCAGAGTAAAGGCCCATTGAGTATACACATTCAAGTGATTGTGTTGAAGAAAGTGAATTTATCTACTAAAACATGGCCAAATTATGCATTTGTTTATTACATTTTTTACAGCAGTTACTTATTGTTCAATGTATTTAAATAATAAGAATAGAGAGCTACTAGAAAGACATTTAACATTTATTTCTCTGGAAAAATGAGATCTACATTTTGGAAAATGACAAAAGAATAAATTTGTTGATTTAGTTTATTCAAACAAATGATAATCATTGCTTTTTATCGCTAAGTATTATATCAAGAGGTTTTTTTCAACACATCTGAAGTTGATTGAAAAAAAACGAATTCCTTTGATTGAAGATTGTGCATTTGTTAATTAGTTCTGTTTGAACAAAGAACACTTAGTGTCTGAAATCAAAGAATCGAAAGAAAAGCTATATCTATGCATTTGTTTATATAAATAAAAAATAGTCTGTATTTTTTATAAGTCATATCGAAATTTGGTTTCTTCAGATTTCCACTCAAAAACACACATAAAAATAGCTACCTGGATAACACCGAACGTCTTGCAAATGTTTTGAAAACATTTTCTGGCAAACGTTCAAACGTTTGTAAATTTTGGTGAAAAAAAAACGTTTTCAAAACTTCGGATACTTACGCACATTTTTGGTACTTTGACAAAACCAGCACCCCTTCAATTATTCTACTAGATATATCTTCTAAGTTTTAATATATTGAAAACATTTAATGAACTCATTTAGTGACAAAAACAAATTCAAAGCAAATACATAATTATATATTCATTCAATATCATGAAATATTCAATATCTAAAAAATTGTAGCGCAAATGTATTAGGTCAGAATTTGTATTTCAGATATACCAGTTCTGATCATTTATATTCTTCGCATATTATGGATAAAATTTTTTGCTAAACCTATGTTAGATTCAAACATTCCAACTTAGAAAAAGAAAATACGATTCACCAGATATTCAAAATGAATTGTATATAGTAATATAATAATGAAATTATAAATCAGTCAGTTTAAGAAAATAAATAAAAATATTAAAATAAAAGCTCAACAACTTCAATTAAAGATGATAATTATACAAATATTTAATTTTCAAATATTTTACCAGGTCTGGAAAAAGAACTCGGATCACTGGGGCTTAAAGCCATTCTAGAATGATGAGAAGCCCTAGAAGCCAATATGAACATAAACAGTTGTGTCAGAATGGAAAGATACATTTTAAATATTATTTTGCGTCCACATCCCGCAACACAAATGAAAGAACTGAATACGACGGAATTCGGATTGCTATTTCGCATAGACTATGCAAGAAAACAACTATAAATAGTGGGCATAAAACAGGATATTCCAGATTAACGTCCACGGCCAATGACCCAACAAAAAAAATTAACACGAAAAAAGCATATGACAGACTCCCAAGGTCAACGAACATATGTACAACTGTTAGCCAACTTAAAAAAATCATTTTACAAATATTTACAAAATGTGTGACTTAATCTGCAGTTGAAATTTTTCATGCCTCAGAACGACATCGTAAAAGGTTTTTTCTCAAATAAAACATCATTTTATTTAAAAATCTGTTTATTAAGCTTGTTTAGAAAATAGGAATCTTCTTGAGAATTAAATGCATAAATTACCCAATTTTTAGTTAGGTTCTGCCTTAATTAAGGCAGAATCTCATCAAGGTGCAAGTCCTTCTTGACCATTTCAGCTGTAACGTACATCATTTCATCTTTAGTTTTCATGTAATTGTCTATTGCTTCTTGCCTAACTTCCGTCCAGGCATAAAGATCCCGATAAATTGGTCTGACGAATTTCATGCGACCCACTCTTGATACGAAATCGAGAGCTTCCGCCACTTTCAATTTCCATCGAGATTTCAGAGCTAGACGAATCCACATGAATCTGAAAAAAAGAGGAATAGTATTTAATGTGAACCCCTAAAATCTCGATTCGAAAGTTCAGTTGATACTTCAACTTAACAAGATTTTGATTTATAATAAAAAAAATGGTTGAATTCAACAACAAAAATAAGGAATTTTTAGCAAAATAGTGGATTCCACAACCAAAACAGGTTGATTTTCAACCAAGAAGAATCCATTTCCAACCAAAAAATCGGGGTTCTATCAAGAAGCGAATTTTTAACTAAATACATGAATTTTCAACTCCATAGAAAAGTTTGCATGTAAAAAAGAGCAATTTTCTACCAAAGATATGAAGTTTTAACTAAAATAATTAATCTTCAACAAGATGAACACATCGAACTCCGGTATATCAAACCGCAGCTTATCATTCTCATCATTAACTTCAGATCAAAATGATTCATTTTTGCACATCCAAAAATAATTTTTACACAACTCCTTTCATATGTATTGAGTGACAGTTTTTATGCTCCATGATTGTCATATATGACCAAAATAATATTTCTAAAACAAAGAGGTTTAGACAATTCTTTGAATACAGTTTGGAAAAAAAATTTCAATTTTCCTGTCTTGGGTTATAGATCCATAAATATACATCCATAGCTCTATAAAATAATTTTTTTTTGTTTCCGAACTTGTTTCTCTAGATTTACGTAATTCTGAATCCCACTTCTGGAAGATTTCCAACTTCCAACGACCGACAGAAAATATTTCAGAAAACTGAAGAAGATTATTTTTCAACAAAAACGGAATAGTTGAATAAGGAATCTTTAACCTGGAGAATAAATTTATAATGAAGGAGTTTCAATTTTGAGTCAATAATTAAATTTTACACAAAAAGATTAATTTTAAACCTAAAACATTAATTTTCTACCCATGAAACGAATTTTCAACAAAACAAATGAATTTACATCGAAAAAAAATATAAATTAAACGAATTAGTTGAATATCAAACCAAAGACCTAAATTTCCAACAAAAATAATGAATTTCCAGCTTTGAAAAAAAAATTTTAACAAAGCAGTTCAATAGCCAACCAAGTATTTGAATTTTCCATCAAAATACAGAAATTATTTACGAGAAAAAAACTTAATTTTCACGATTTTCAATTTCCAATCAAATACATGAGTTTTCAACCAGAAAGAAGAATTTTTAACCGAGAAAATTAACTTTCTACTAAGGAAGACAAAATTCCGAAGAAAAGGTTCCTTTATCAACACAAAAGGTAATTTTCAAACCAGAAATGAAATTATATGACAAAAGATATGAATTTTCAACAACAACAAAATATTAACAGAAAAGTTTGATTCTCAACCAGGAAGACTAATTTCCTACCAAAAAATAAGGATTTTGAATGGAATGTAGTTATAACCAACTAGGAAGAGACGAACTTCCAACAAAAGGACTGATTTCCCAAGAAACAAACATTTTTCAGTCTAGGGAAAATAGAATTCCTAACCAAGTGACCCATTTAATTTTCAAACGAGGTTTGAATTTTAAGTTTAAAGAATTATTTTACGCCAAGAAGGTGAATTTTAAAGAACAAAAAATTATCCACCAAATACTCAAATTTTCAACGGAAGAAATGAGTTTTCCACAAAAAAAAAAACAATTTCTGACCAAGAAGATTAATTTTATACGCAAAAATCAATTTTTAACAAAACAGTTCAGTTTTCTAAAAAAAAAAAAAAGAATTGAATTTTCAATCAAAAAGATTAATTTTTAGCATAAAATTCAATTTTCTACCAAAAATGTAAATTTACAACCGAATAGTTGCTTTTTAAACTAAAGACTTAAATTTTAGATCAAAAATAGGATGGTTCAATTTTCAGTTAAAAAAGGTTTCTTCAACGAAATAAAATAAACTTATAACAAATAAGTGACATTTTGAACCAGAAAAACTATGGATTTTCAACACAAGTAAGCTTTCAACTAAGCAGTTCAATTTTCAACGGAAAAAATATGAATTCTCAATCGAAACTGTAACGGCTGATATTTGAACTGAAAAATATTTCAATTAAAAATCGAAACTAGGGATGATCAACCACAAAAGATGATTTTTTTTACATAAGAGTTAAATTTCACAAGAAAAAAAGGTTTATCAATCAAGAGAGAAAACAATTCACAGCAAATCAAAGATGAGGTTTTAACCAGAGGAAACGGAATTCAACAAAATAATTATTTTCTGTCCAAAAAGATGAATTAACAATATAATAATAACCAAATAGTAGTTGAATTTTCAACCGCAAAGAATAATTTTCTACCAAAAATAAGAATTTCTAATAAAGCATATGAATTTTCAATTGAAATTATCAATCTTCAACCCAAAAAAATTTTTTATGAAAAGACGCATTTTCAACAGAATTATTTGAATTTTGAACAAAAAACTTCAATTTTCAACCGGAACAATGAATTTTCATTTTAAAAAAATGAATTTCCGACCGAAAAGATTAATTTTATACTAAAAAATGATTTTTTAACCCGAAAATAATTGATGTTAACAAAAAAGTTAATTCAAACTCAAATGTTGCATTTTAGACTTCAATTTTCAGTTAAAGAATTTTTTTTCCAACCAGATAAAACGAATTTTCAACCAATTACTCAAATTTTTAACAAAGTTCAACTAAGTGCTTCAATTTTCAAACTTTCAAATTCAAGAGAGAAGAGAATTTTCAGTCAAGTTGTTTAATTTCCAACCCAAAAATGCAAATTATTCATGGAGCAGTTGAATTTTTAACCCGCAAATATGAAGTTTCAACAAAAAACTGCGATAGTTGAATGTTCAGTAGAAAAAAATTATTCTCAACAAAGAAAAACGAAAATTCAGCTCTGGGAATAATTTTCTTTCCTGAAAGTGTTTCTGTAGATACCCATTAACAAACGCTTAAACTTGAATTTGCATGAAGACAGTCATCACTTGATCGCTGATTAACAACTGATACTCAAAATTCATGAACATTTATGCTTATTCTGAATTTATCTTCAGAATCGGATCGTTCAGATGCGTAATTTGTAGTTCAAATGAAAGATCTTCATTTTTTGAAAGCGCTGCATATCATCTGGATCAAATTTCGGGATTACATTGATTAACAGGCATTCATAGTGAATATATAATCAGGTCTTATCAAATTTCATGAAAACGGTCACTCACTTTATTCCCGAATTTTGGACAGAGTCAAAGTCATAAATCTCTTGCATTTTCTGCAATTTCTCAATTGAGAGCACATCATCATCTTCAAACAATACTGTTAGAAACTGTATTCTTTGATTGGCTGTTAAATTTGTTATATCTGATTTCTCGAAGGTGGATGCAGTATTTTCCTCCCAGGAAATCCATCGTTTAGCGAGGTCAATGCAAGCATTCAATAAGTCGGTATCATAATTTGGAATAACAGGAGGCATGCCTGGTTTGTTAAGCCAAGCGTCCCAATCTACCGAATCCAGAAGCTGTAAAAAAGTCGGAATATTAATGGATGACGAATATTACTCAATGCCTTATTATAATTTTTCTATTCTCATATGAGCCTTTATAGAAAAACAAACCTGTGTCTTATTAGAGAAATATTTATACAAATAGTCCTTCCAATCCGAAGTTACAATACTCTTGTACTTGAAAGTCTCAAAGTAACTTTTTAAGAAAGGTTCAAATTCTTCGGGGCCTCCAAGGAGTTCTTCTAAGTAATAAAGGAAAGTATGGCCTTTCATATAAGGAACGCTGGAAAATGCGTCGTCTGGATCGACTCCTTCCAAATTTACAACCAACTTGGTGAATTCAGGACTCATTGAGTTGAGCTATAAGAGATAAAGATTGATTGAGTGTACGAGCGAAAGGGAGGGAGGAGGAAGGGGAAGGTAAGACCTAAAAACAGCGCAGAGCTTTCCATTCTCACTCCCTCACACTTATTCTTCTTCTTCTGCTCCTCTGGATTTTTTTACCTCTTTCACCCATTCTTCTCCCATTTCCTAAAATTTGATCAATATTTCCTTGCCGTCCTTCCCTCTCATTCAACCATCCTATATATGATCCCTATATTCATATATCCATACATAAAAAATAATTAACAATAACGATTATAATATAAAGTCATGAAATCAGAAAAAATTTCCCTAATTCCTTCATCTACTTCTTTTTTTTCTCCTTACATTCCCAGGGTGTCGATTCGGCGGACGATTTCAAATTCCCGGTCATTTTCCGGTTCTTCACGGTCAAGTTTTCCAATTTTCCCGGTCAACTGGAAGTAACATATTTATATTTGTCGCGAAACGCAAACATTTATTTTTATTCATGACGTTCATTCTGAACGTCCTGTAACACAACAGATCAAACATTGCAAAACAAATCAATTTTTAAAAGAATACTCAAATTTTCAACAAAAAATACCTTTTTTTTTTACAAAAGTTAGAACAGTTAAACTTACAATTGAAAAAATCAATTTAAGATAACAAAAAAAACGGATTACCGAAAAAAATAGTTCATTTTTCAATCAAGAAGATGAATATTTAACTGGAGCACTTCAGTTTTCAACCATGAAGAAGAATATTCAAATGAGAAGATCAATCTTCGAAAACAACAGCAACATTTTTAGTTTGAAAAACCAATTTCAAACCAAGCATAAAATTTTTATACTATTGTAAAATAAAGAATCTTAAACTGAAGGAGTTGAGTTTTCAAACAGATAAACTAATACTAATATTTATATTAGATATTGATATTAATACTAATATTAATAATGAAATACTGAAATTTTGAATTGAAAAAAATGGATGTTCAACTGAACAAATCAATTTTTTACTAAAACTATGGGATTTTCAATTGGAATAAGTTAAATTTCCAGTTAAAAGAAATACTTATAACAAAAAAATAATAGATTTCGAAAAAATCATATTTTTACACAAAATGATGAATCAAATGAATTTGTAAATGTTTAACTAAATTAGTTGAATTTTGAACCCAAAAGACAAACTTTTAACTGAATTGTTTGACAAAAAATTGATTTTCTACCAAAAAATTTTATTTTTCAACAAAATGGTTGGAATTTGAACGAGGAAAATAAACATTTCCAAACTAAAATGGGATATTGACATTTTTGGCTTAAAAAATTAATTTTAAACCAAACATGGGAGTTTCCAACTAGATGAATGTTCGACTTCGATGAAAAATGTTCAACTGCATAACTTGGTTTGTTATTCGCAAAGAAAAATTTTTGAAGAATAACATAAGCTTCCAAAGAAAAAGATTATTTTTTACCAAAAATTTATTTTTCAACAAAATATGTGAAGTTTCAATTCAATTCAAAAAGATAAATTTTCACCGAATTGTCGAATTTTGGACTAGAAAAGATCAATTTTTCACTAAAAATGAAAGTTAAATTTTCAGTAGGAAAAATTGATTTTCAACCAAACTGATGAATTTCCTGGTATAAGGACGAATCTTCAAAGGGAATAGATGTACATAAATTCTGAAAGAAATAGTTTAATTCTCAAATTAAAAAATAAATGTTCAACTAAATACTTGAATTTTCACCAAAAAAGATGAAGTGATTTTTAACAAAGTAGTTACAATTTCAACCAGAGATGAATTGGGAATCAAAATAGTGCAACTTAAACAACAAAATTTGATTTCCAACAAACAAATTAAAGATTTAAAGAATTAGTTGATTTTTTAACTAAACAAAGGATGAATTTGCAATGGAAAATGTAAACAAGTTTTCTATCATAATTCAGAAATATTTCTTCTTGGGAATACTACTTCTCCTCTAAAGACAGCGAAACGTACTTTCTTTATTTAAAAATGAGAAGAGGGTTCTTCAAAATTGAGAAGAATTTTGAATTGGAGGAACGATTTTTAAAAGTTCCTCTCTTCTAAATTCGAATTGAAATTAGTTTAAAAAGTTCCCGTTCAATGTAAAAAATTCTCTGTTCAAGTGGGATTGTACTTCTTCACTGAAATTCCCTGTCATAAAATACAAACTATAATTATTTTCCTAAATTCCCTCTATATATGAGGAAAAGCAAATAGAACGTGATAATTACTTTTTTTCAAATTTGGATAATAATTATTTTTGTATGTTTGGGCTATCATCAATTCAATTATCAAATTTGAGTCAGCTTAAAATATCTCACAGAGCAAAAAATTTGCATAACGTTTCTCCTATAATAGAAAACAAAAATTCTTCCCCCCAAGTAGTATAGATATATTTAAATATTTTGAGAATCAGATGAAAAGGAATTTATATTCTTTAAATCAAATGATAAGATCTCTTTTTGATTCATGAAAAGAAAGCTATAATTTCTCGTATTTTTTTTAGTAGAATTTTTAATAGTCTAGGCTGAGTCAAGTGAATTCCCGGCCACTTCCCGGTTTTTTCCCGGCCAATAAAATTCCCGGTTTTCCGATCAAGTCGCCACCCTGATTCCTCATCCCGACTGCCTCTTTTTCCTCCTCCAATGACCTCTTTCTCAACAATATCCTCTGAAATTATTTTTAACTTTCCCATCACCATTTCCATTTCTTCGTTTACATTTGTCCCTCTAATTTTCATCTTCTTGATCTATTCTCTACATCCTTCTATTCCCTCTGCTATCCAATTACTTTTTTCTTCCTTATTTTCCTTTACTGTTTTACGTTAAACACTCTTTTCCCTCTTGACTGTCACTACAAGTGGGATATAGTCTATAGTCTTCTCTATTTCGAGCCTTCTTATGTTCTCCTCTACCTCATCGTCAACAATAACATAGCCCAATTATGCCCCCCCCCCCTCCTTTCTCGTATGAATTAAAAGTAATTAACTTTCAACCCTCATTTACTACTTTGTTTTTAGAGTTTCCCCCAGTCTCATCCCCTCCATCTCGACATTCTTTTTCTCCTCTTTCTCCTGTTTTTGCACTGGAATCTCATCCTTTAAATAAAATCACACCTTATTTTTCTTGTATCAACTCGCCTACTCCTCTGTTTTTCTTCACAATTCTCCATTTAGATATACCCATACTAGCTTCCACCAATCTCCTATACTCTTCTTTCATTAATCGTAGGCTCAAGACACTCGATCACTCGTCGTTTATTCGCTCTGTCATCCTATGTTCATATTGTTTAGGAATGGAATCTATATGCATATTCTAGAGAATAAGTTAGAATAATAGATGTAAAAAAAATGTGTAAAAAAATGTGGAGGAACAAAAGTAACGTAAACCCATAGGTGCACATTATAAATAGAGAGGAAGATAAAAATTGATTAATACATTTTTCATAAATATCCATATTAGATTGAAAAAAATAGACTTACAGCATCTTTGAGTTCTGAGAGACCCATCAAGGCACTAAATTGTCTAACCTTTTCGCCAAACATCCTCCCATCTATTTTGAATTCAATAAACATAGTGAACCCTTCATTTAACCAGAAGTGTTCGAAATTCGCGTTCGTCACTAAGTTTCCAGTCCAGCTGTGCGAAATTTCGTGAGCAATTACACTGGCCAATGAACGATCACCAGCGAGTAATGTTGGAGTCACAAAAGTTAAACAAGGATTCTCCATTCCACCATAGGCAAAACTCGGAGGGAGAACCAGTAAATCGTAGACACCTGATTTAAAAGAAAACAAAACTTAGTATTAGGAGCCGTTCAAAAAATTACGTCACGATATTTAAAACACTTCTTCTACCTCTCTCTTCCTTCATTACAAATCATCAAACACAGCTTTGAACAGACTTTTTCAACAAAATAGTTGGATTTTCTACCAAGAAAATTCTTTAGAAAAATCATTTGCAATTGCAACAAACTATTTGAACTATCGGGTAGAAGGGACGAATTTTTAACCAAATAGTTCAATTTTCAAGTGAAAAATAGGAATTTTTTGGGGAGATTTGAATTTGCAATCTAAAATTAAGCATTTAAAATCTAAGGAAGATATGATTCTAATTCAGAAGGACAAATTTCCAACGAAGCAGGTAAATTTTCAACAAAATATTTGAATTTTCCAACTCAAAAATTAGAATTTTCAACCAAATAAAGATAGCTTTTCAACCGGATAGTTGAATTTCTCGCAACAATAAAAATAGATTATAAACCAGACAGTTGAATGTTAAACCAACTAGTTAAACTCTCATGCAAGAGGGACCGTTTCAAACAACAGTTCACTTTTTACCTAAAATACTGAACTCTGAATGTGCAAAGATGAATTTGCAAAGGAATGATCAACAAAAGTAATTGATTTTAACAATTAAGATCAACTTTCAATCATAAAATTTGATTTTTAATCAATAAATATTCATTCTTGATGAAAAATATAAAAGTAGATATTTCAACCCAAAAAATATTCCCATTCTGAATATAATACAGTCGAATTCAATTTAAAAATTGAATTCTCAATCAAGAATTTAATGGTTGATATTTAAACCAAAAATACTTATTTTCAACGGAATATTTGAATCTTCGACTGGATTAGATTAAATTTAAATCAATAAGGATTACATTTCAACAAAACAATTGAAATTTCAACCTTATAGTTAAATTTTCGACCGTGAAAGATGAATTTTCAACCAAATGATTCAATTTTCTTTAAAAAAGATGAATTTTCAAGAGGGGAACATTTTCAACCAAAGAAAAAAACGAATTTGTAACAAAAAAGTTATTATTTCAACCAAAGAAATGAATTTTAAACCATGATATGATTTTATAACTGAAACAATTGATAATCAATCCGAAAAAAGACTATCAACAATAAAGTTTATTTGAACTAAATTGTTCAATTTTCCACTAAAAAACACCATGTCTCTACTAATATTGGAATAGTCAAATTGGCAGCTGGAAGAATTATTTAGAAAAAAAATTCAAAGCAGTTAAATTTTTAACAGAAGAGATGAATCTTCAACTTAAAAAAATAACTTTTAACAGAATATTGAAATTTCAAACTGAACAGCTCCATTTTTAATCAAGAAGAATAATTATTCACCAAAAAAAAGCTGTAAACAAAATTTTCATCAAATTGTTTGAATTTTGAGCTGGAAACGATCAATTTCTAACCAATAATGGAATAGTTCAATTTTCAGATGGCAGAAATAATTTTCAACAAGAAAAAAAAAACACTTTTCAAAACAACAAAAAACAAGACTTCAGCTGAATAGCAGCATTTTTAATTGAAAAAAATTGATTTTCGAAGAAAAATATTTGGATTTTCTAATAAGGTTGCATCAATTCAGTTCGCATCCAAACGAATCAACAAATAAAAAGGGGAAGTTTTCAAGAAAAATAGGGAAAAGGAGAAATTCTCCAAAAAAACGTTTCAGAGGAAAAAGATTGCGTAGTCTGTATTTGAAGTGTCTCTTGCATAAAAAAAATCCTCATAAAATCCAATACCTGTTACATTAGAAGGATTTGTTCGAATTCTTATTATTTATATAGTAATAAAAATATTTGGAATTCAAAACTAGATAACTGGCTCTCCATTTTCTTCGTATTATTTTTATTTCTCAAATAATTTATAACAATAATTCATTTATTTATAAAATTCAAACCGAAATCTTCAATCTCCATTTCCACAAAAAACCACTCTTATAAAGTTCTCCTCACATAAGTTTTCACCTTGCGATCAGAAGCGTTGAATTTTGAAAATATTATCGTTTATTTATAAAAAGAAATGAACACCTTTCTTCTTTGTATATATCTTTCAGCATAAAATCGTCTGTTACAGTGCGATACCGTTAGACTAAATCTTTATTTTCCCGGAACATAATAATTTTTTTTTTTTACATTTTTTTATTCTTATTCAGCCTTCCGATATCTCAGGTGCAAGTTCAAATTATTTGTCTAAATTTAAAAATAGACTTCCAATCGCTATCCAAAAACGATTGTCAAAATCATGAAATTTCAAGGTTCAAATTCTTTAATGATTTACTAAGACTTGGTTACCTAATTCTGATCAAACTCAATTTCTTTGATTCTATTAGCCTAATATCTGTTGAGCAACTTGTTATTTTTCATTTATATTGAAGATCGCACGCCCCAGGGTGGCGATTCGGCGGACGATTTTAAATTCCCGGTCATTTCCCGGTTCTTCCTGGTCATGTTTTTCAATTTTCCCGGTCAACTAGGAGTAACATATTTATATTTGTCGCAAAACGCAAACATTTTGTTTTATTCATGACGTTCACTCTAAACATGCTTTTACACAACAGATCAAACATTGCAAAATAAATCAATTTTGGAAACAATAATCTAATTTTCAACAAAAAAATATCATTTTTTTACAAAGATTGGAACTGTTAAACTTACAATTGAAAAAATCAATTTAAGATAACAGAAAAAAAACAGATTCCCAACAAAATAGTTCATTTCTTTACAACTAAAAAAGAAAGATATTTAACTGAAGCACTCCGATTTCCAACCATGAAGGTGAATATTTTAACGAGAAGATTAATTTCCAAACAGAAAGAATCATTTTCAAAGAAAAAATATAATGTTTTAACAAAATAGTCGAATTTCAAAGTCGAATAATAATCATTTTCAACCAAAAATGGAACAGTAACATTTTTAGTTTAAAAGCCAATTTCAAACCAGGCATAAGTGTTTTATACTAAAAAAAAGAATCTTTATTTGAAGGAGTTGAGTTTCCAAACAGATAAATTAACTTTTACTGGAAACGATTATTAAATGAAAATTTGATTAATCAAATTTTTAATTGGTAAAAAATAAATGTTCAACTAAACATATAGATTTTTAAAAGAAACTGTGGAATATTTAATTGGGATAAGTTAAATTTTTAGTTGAAAAAATTACTTATAACAAAAAAAAATATCTTTCAACAAACAATAAAAACTGTCAAACAAATCATTGAATTTATGCACAAAATGACGAAGAATCAAATGAAATTGCAAATTGTTAACGGAAGTAGTTGAATTTTAAACCAGAAAGACGAATGTTTAACATGAAATGATGAACATTTTACAAGAATAGTTCAATTCTTGACAAAAAATTGATTTCAAACCAAACATAAGAGTTTTCAACGAAATAAATGTTCGACTAAAATGAAAAATGTTTGACTGTATAACTTGAATTCTTAACCGTAAAGAAGAATTTTTGAAGAAGAATATTAACTTCCGAAGAAAAAGATAATTTTCTCCAAAAAATCGATTTTGCAACAAAATATGTTAAGTTCCAACGAGATAATTAAATTTTCAATACAAAAAGACAAATTTTCACCGAAATGTCGAATTTTGAACTAAAAAAGATAAATTTATTTTGTACTAAAAATGAAACATTTGAATTTCCAGTTGAAGTGATTGATTTTCAACGAGAACTTATGAATTTTCAGGTATAATGATTATTCTTCAAATGGATAGATGTATTTTAAAGAAAAAGATGGATTTTTGACCATAAAGATTAATTTTCTACAGAAAAGGCAAATTTTCTATGAAGTTCATTCTCAAAAAAAAGTTTAATTTCCAAATTAGGAAAATCAACGTTCAATAAAAATACTTGAATTTTCACCAAAAAAGATGAATTGATTATTCAAAGTAGTTACAACTTCAACCGGAGGTTAATTTTGAATCGGAATAATGCAACTTCAACAAGATAATTTGATTTTTAACAAAAAAGTTTAAATTCCAAACAAGCAGTTGATTTTTTAACACAAAAAGGATGAATTTGCAATGAACAATATAAATAAGCTTTCTATCATAATTAGGGGATGTTTCATCTTCGAAATTACTTCTACTCTAAAGACTGCATGAAGAACTTTATTTATTTGAAATTGAGAAGAGGGAACTTTAAAATCGCGACAAATTTTGGATTGGAGGAACGATTTTTTTGAACGCCTCTCTTCTGAATCCGAATTATAATCAGTTTAAAAAGTTCACGTTCCATGTAAAAAATTCCCTGTTCCAAGTGAAATTATACTTCTTCAATGAAACTTCCTGCCTTAAAATAAAAACTATAATTATTTTCTGAAATTCCCTGTCCCAAGTTAGATAAATAAGAAAAAGCAAATAAAACGTGATAAACACATTTTTTGAAAAAATGAAGATTATTATTATTTCTGTAGGTTCGGGCTATCATCAATTCGATTATCAAATTTTATTCAGTTAAAAAAATCTCACAGAGCAACAAATTTTCAAAACGCTTTTCTCATAATGGAAAAAGAAGAAATTCTTCCTCTAATGACGTATAATTTGAATGTTTTGAGAATCAGATTAAAGGAGCGTTACATACTTCAAATTAAATAATAAGATATCTTTCTGATTCATAAAAAGAAAGCGGTTATCTCGGTTTTTAATTAGATTCACGGTCATTTCCCGGTTTCCCGGTCAAGTCGCTACCCTGACTCTTCATTGTTCATTCAGATTGTGAACCCGCAAATTCTATTTTTTGGAACTTGTAAATTTTTCAAATCACATTTTCTGACTATAATTCAGAAAGAATTCAGCCCGGGAGTAGATTTTCGTTTTATCTTTGAATGGTAATGTCGATTTAACCGAATGTTTTTCTCTCTCTCCTAGGAAATTCCTATTTCTATGGTTATCTAGTTTTGTACGCAACCCTTCAACTATAATTATCTTCCGCGAGTTATTCAGAACTAAGAAAATCCATGTATCAGTTCTTGAACGATCCCTTAGATAGAATTTGATTGGTAAAAGTATGTAAAAATTGGTTGAAAAACCTTACCCCAAACATAAGGCCCGCAAATTTCTTCTGCAGTGCGAAGCATAGTGTCAGTTTCTGCGAATTCGTAAACACTTTGATCGATTAATTCTTTCTCTGCCCAAACAGAAGATCTGGGTCCAATTCGTTTAGAAACCAAACTACCAACGGCAATGGCTATAAGATATGAAGGGGTTGGAACCGGTTGGAAGAATTTGCTGAGTTTTGAAGAGTTTTCTACAGCCTGCGTTCTTTTGTGCAAAGCTGACATCAACACCGTCGCCCATAATGGTGCTGTAATCTTAATGCAGGAATAATTATTAGAACACATTTTTTTTGTAAACACTGGCATTTTCAATCGTGCGCTTTGCGCACGTTTCATTTCTTGTATGACGGAAGAAAACATTTTTAAAAGCATGAAAATGATTAGTTTATTATTCTCTTGAGATATCCACTTACATTTTTAACCTGTTAAATCAGAGAATACTAATATTCGTTTAGAAACAGTTAATTTTTGAAACCGGCAAGCTGAATTTTCGACAAGAAAAAAGTTCATTTACAATTAAGAGAGATGAAATTTTCAGTTCAAAATGACAAATTTTTTGGAAGAGAGTTAAATTTTTAAGCGGAATAGTGGAAAATTCAATCTAGAAGGGGACGAATTTTAAAACACAATAATTGAATTTTCGATAAAAAAGATGTCTTTTTCCCCGGAGTAAGCAAAATCGCAAATAAAATCACATCTCAAACAATTTTTGAGAAAAAAAAAACGAACAGAAATGGAAATATTTATACTTGTCCGATCCAGCTTTAAAGTTAGTAAATAATATGCATTGTTGAATTCTCACGCTAAAATGTGTGTTCTTCTCGACTGAAAATCTTTGTTAAATGAATGAGCATTTCCACTTTTATCTCTTTCGTCAAAAATTTCATCTTTTGAAGTTTAAATTGCATTTGCTCGATCAATAATTGATCTGTTTTTGTAAGGAAATCTAATTATTTTGTTGTATATTAGTTTTACTTTTGTTATGGAATGATTTTTCCAACTAAAAATTTAATCATTACATTTCTTTTTGAAATGGCTAAAAAGTGAACAACCTTGTTATTGATTTTAGTGTCGAATGAATCATATATTTAATATGAGATTCGTTTTTTTTTTATGAAAATCTTGTTTTTTTGCTGTTGATAAATTAATGAATTTGAATTGATTGTTTTCACGGCAAATTACAAAATTTGTTCGAAAATAATGTATTTTGTTGTGAATTATCATATTCTCCTTCCCTTTCCCCAACTTTCTTCAACTCTTTATGAAAGGTTCCTTCTTTCTGCCTGGAATTTAACTTTCTGGATATAAAATTGAACTGAATGGTTAAAAATTAAACTACCTTGTTATTGATTTTATTGTCGAATGAATCATATATTTAACATATGATTCGTTCAGTTTTGGTTGAAAATTTTGTTTTTGGTTGTTGATAAATTCCTGAATTCAAATTGATTGATGAAGATTGATCAGATTCAATCGGTAAATTACAAAACTTGTTTGAGCATAATGTATTTTGTTGTAAATTACCTTATTCTCTTCCATTTTTCCTAACTTTCTTCAACCATTTTTGAAAGGTTTGTTTGTTTTGGCTGAAATTTAACTTTTTGGAAAGAAAATTGAACTGAATGATTACGAGTTGAACTACTTTGTTATTGATTTTATTGTCGAATGAATCATATATTTAACATGAGATTCGTTTTTTTTTTTGTTGAAATTCTTGTATTTTTTAATGAATTTAAATTTATTGTTTTCACGGTAAATTACAAAATTTGTTCGGGAATAATGTATTTTGTTGTAAATTATCTTATCCCCCCCATCCCCCCCCCCC
>WSXT02222366.1:0-16843 GCA_011762715.2 Neuroterus valhalla | reverse complement strand
TCATTATACCTGAAAATTCATCAGTTTTGGTTAAAAATCAATTACTTCAATTGAAAATTTAACTGTTTCATTTTTATTGGAAGATTGATCTTCTCTAGTTCAAATTTAGATGGTTTGGTGACAATTCGTTTTTTTTTTTTTTATTGAAAACTCAATTATTTCGTTGAAATTTCACATATTTTGTTGAAAAATCTATTTTCTCCTAGAAAACTATATTTTTCTTCGGAAGTTAATATTCTTCTTCAAAAATTCTACTTTGAGATTAACAATTCAAGTTACAAAGTTCAACATTTTTCTTTGTAGTCAAACATTCATCTTGCTGAAAACTTTTAATGTTTGGTTTGAAATTAATTTTTCAATCCAAAAATGTCACTATTCCATTTTTGTTCAAAAATTTCTATTTTTATGGCTCAAATTTTAACCATTCTGTTCAAAAATTGCATTTTTTGGTTGAAAATTGATTTTTTGACAAACATTCATCATTTTTGTGAAAATTTGTTTAAAAAGTTGGTATTTTTTTTTGGATGAAAGTTAGTTTTTCATTATATAACAAATTTTTTTTCAACTGAAAATTCCATAGTTGCAGTTGAAAATCTATTCGTTTAGGTAAACATCCCTTTTTTTAATTTAAAATTTGAGTAATAAAATTTTCGTTAACGATTTATCTTTCCAGTAGAAGTTAATTTATCTGTATAGAAAAATAGTTTCCGGTTTTTAAGGTCCAAGAATAAATAAAACGGTTTTTCGAATCAAAAAACTGGCGACTTTTCGGACTTGCTATACTTCCTTCTCAAGCCTGCCGAAAAAAACACCAAAACTTTATTGAAGAACACTCATTTCATAAATTGAACAGTATATACAAGAAGAGAGAATTGAGATCCTTAACAAGATTTAAAAAAATTTAATAATAAGTAAATAGAAATAAATTAGTAAATAATAATAATACTTTTCTACACAATTCAAAGGTCGAAACTTAAGATATAATGTAATTTAATTTACCTGTTTGAAAACTCAACTCCTTAAGTTAAAGATGCTTTTTTTTTTTAAACACTCATGCTGATTTTAAAATTAGTTTTTTGAAACTAAAAATGTTACTGTTCCATTTTTGGTCAATCATTTTTTGACTTTGAAATGCGAATATTATGTTCAAACATCATGTTTTTTCTTAAAAATGATTGAAATATCATCTTCTTGTTTTGAAATTCAAATGTACTGGTTGAAGATTCATAATGTTATTTCAAAATTCATCGCATTGGTGGAAAAATGAACTGTTTTGTTAGAAATTCATTTTTCTTATCGCAGAATAATTCTTCCAATTGTAAGTTTAACTGTTCCAATTTTTGTAAAAAATGATATTTTTGTTGAAAATCAGAGTATTCTTTTTACAATTAATTTATTTTGCAATGTTTGACCTGTTGTGTTGAAGAATGTTTAGATTTGAATAAAAATAAATTTTAACCTTTTTACGACAGATACAAATATGTTACTTTTAGTTGACTGGGAAAATTCGAAAACTCAACCGTGAAAACCCCGGAAATGATCGGGAATTCGAAATCATCCGCCGAATCGACACCCTGAGAATTCTTGACTCTTGAAATATGAATAAGACAATTCTGAATAAAGAAAAATTTTTTAGATTAAAGGGGCCTGAAATATTTCGAAAAAAATGCGCGAATAGTTCTTGTACTAAATTATTTTTGCTGCATAGAAATAAATTCCAATATTTTGGTTCATTTCAATTTTATTTCTTCCTGTTTATTATTTACTTATTGGTTCGAGGGCTTGTGCATTTGTAGCGCATTCTGGTTGAAGTTTATTACATCGCGTTATGGCGGTGGAGTCCCGTCGTTGCATATTTTAAATTCTGCTGACGTTTGCACCGGACAGTTCGTACGGAGTGTCGGGCAAAAAAGTATGGCGGTTTCGAGGCGAATGGCAGGAGAGGACCAGGCCGGTCGGGTCACAGTCTTGTACTTTTTTGCCCGGAGGACGCGGTGCCGGCGGCGCTGGTCGCTTCGCCCGGTATGCGAGAACCAGAACCAGACGGTCGCGACCATCGCTGGACGTCTCTTCCGACCCGGTGTCCACTTCTTCGACAAGCACACCATTAACTTTATAGAGGAAAACTTGTCCCTCGATAAAAAATAAAGTCATTTAAAAAATTCGATTCATAGCCTCTTCCAATTCCGGGAGATCATAACAGAAAAAAATTAGCAAGATGTTCCCTAAAATAAAATGATTTCTTCCTAACTTATCAAGTTAAACTCAATAAGTTTACTTTCTGATGCAGTAAGAAGTATCGGCAAATCTTCAAAGTTATATAACCCATCCTGTTTTTTGGGCGTTTGAATCAGGAGGTGTGTAGGCAACAAAGTAAGATTGGAGCTTTTGGCAGTTCCTTCTTTTTTTATCTTTCAGTCGGTCTTCACGCAGTCTCGTAAAGAGTGACAAGTGGTCCCTATTTGGGAACAACGAAACGACACCTGGAATCGTTTGTCCAAGTGACAGGTGCGGATAATAAATTCTCTCTTTACTTTGATCTGGATTCTACCATTACATTGACCCAATAAAGATGCTTGCAAGTGTCGAGAAAATTGTCAAACATATGAAAGAAATTAAGATTGAATATGAACATTTTTTTTTACTTTAATTTTATTCAAACGAATCGGTTTTTGTGCTTTACTGCATTAGAGAGGAAATCCCGCCTCGTTCGCTCGAAGCTTCGGAGAATATTTTATTTAATATAAAAGAAAGGACATTCCAAATACTGAGCGTGCCGACGATGCCTGTCTCCGAGGACCATTGAATGTGTTTCATGCCAGGGATTTGGCGTTCTCCAAAGTCGCTGCCGATTCTCTTATTGGAGGTTCTCAACCTAAAGATCAAAATCTGCTCAGTCCTCAAGGGGCAATCGGTTGAAAAGATTAGAAATGCCTATTCCTAAAAATTGAGTATTTATTCATTTAAAATACAAACAAAAAGTTGACACTCCTGTCATACAAAGAAGGTGCTTTAAAACCAGTAAAATCGCATACAAATCCCTCTTTCCAGTTTTCTTGAATGAAATGGTCCCTCGACCAAAAACAAGTTGTAACCTTGACAAAAGTGCCTAGTCTCGATTGTATGACCTTAAAATATTATTTTATTATTATACCATTAAGCCAAATCCCTTTCGGGGTAAGCGTAACTGGTTTACTCTTTATCATTGTAAACGAATTATTATTAGTTAAGTTTTCATACTTAGGAGGTCACCAGTCTCCTGCAGGAATATCTTATATATAAAACAAACAATTTTTTAAATTAAATTTCAAGGCAAGTTTAATCAGTAAATTTAAGGTACTCATCTCGGTATAATCATGTTACTGGAGCAATTTAATTTCAAACGATGAAGATGAATATTCTAACAAGATGATGAATTTTCCAATAGGAAGATTAGTTTTTTACGAAAAAATGCAAACAAAATAGTTGAATTTCGAAAAAAAACATATTTTCAACCGAAGATGCAACAGTAACATTTTTAGTTTAAAAACCCAATTTCAAATCAAACATAAGAGTTATTTACTAAAACAAAAAACCTTCAACTGGAAGAGTTCTTTTTTCAAACAAATAATTTAATTTTTACTAAGAAGGATGAATTGTCAACCAAAATTTGAATACTCAAATTTGATTTTACAAAAAATTGATGTTCAACCAAACAAATAAATTTTCAACTACAAATATGAAATTTTCAATTGCAACGGGTTACACTTTGAGTTGGAAAAATTATTTATAACGAAAATATACTTTAAAACAAAGCGTCACATTTTTAAACAATGTGATGAATTTGCAGATAAAATTGTGAATTTTTACTTGTAGTATTTGAATTTCGAACCAGAAAGTCGAGTTTTCAACTGAAATGATGAACCTTCAACTAAAGTATATGAATTTTCGACCAAGAATTATTTATCAACCAAAAAATACAATTTTTCAACAAAACGGGTTTATTTTGAACCCTGAGATTAATCATTCTCAACTAAAAATACGATAGTTGCATTTTTGGCTTAAAAAATCCATTTTGAAAGAAACCTAAGAGTTTTCAACTAGATGAATTTCCGACTAAAATTAAGAATATTTAACTCTATAACTTGAATTGTTAACTGTAAAGATAAATTGAAAAAGAAAAATTAACATTCGCAGAAAGAGATAATTTACCAAAGAATCGATTTTTCAATAAAATATGTGATTTTCCAACGAAACAAATCAATTTTAAATTCAAAGAGACGAATCTTATCCAAATTATTCAATTTTGAACTAGAAAAGATAAACTTTCGACTTGAAAATGAAGCAGTTAAATTTTCAGTTGAAGATTCCGATTTTGAACCAAACGGATGAATTTCCAGGTAAAAACATATATTATTTAGTGATGTCTTTGCGGTTATTTTTTGAAAGACATCGCTTGAACTGGAATAGATGTATTTTATGTGAAAAAGATGAATTTCAAATAATTAAGATTTATTTTCTCCAAAAAAGCAAATTTTCCACAAAGTGTATAAATTGCCAAAGAACTAGTTTAATTTTTATTCAAAAATGAATGTTCAACTAAATACTTGAATTTCCATTAAAAGAAGATGAATTGATTTTAAACGAAGTACTTCCTTCTTCAACAAGGGATGAATTTTTAATTGAGATATGTAATGCAATTTCAAGAAAAAAAATTATTTCTAACAAAAGAGTTTGGTTTTCAACCAAGTATTTGATTTTTATCTGAATTATTCAGAAATATTTTTCCTTCGAAATACTACTTCTACTCAAAAAACTGATGCTGAAAGTACTTTTTTCATTAAAGTTAAGAAGAGGGAACTTTCAAATTATGACAATTTCAAATTGGAAGAGCGATTTTCAAAAATTCCTCTATTTTAATCCGAATTATAATTATTTTAAAAAGTTTCCGTTTCATGTAAAAAATTCCCTGTTCAAGTAAAATTATATTTTTTTTACTGAAACTACCTACATTAAAAAGAAAACTATAATTATTTTATAAAATTCTCTGTCCCAAATACATTTTTTTGAAAAAATAATTATTTCTGTACGTTTTGACAATCATAAATTGAATTATGAAACTTGAGTCAGCTCAAAAAATCTCACAGAGCAGCAAAATTGCAAAAAGTTTTCCTTAGAATAAGAAAAATAGAAATTCTTTCTCTTATAAAGTATAGATATATTTAAGGAAGTTTCAAAATCAGACCAAAGGATCGTTACATTCTCTAAATCTGGTCTTGTCGCCACCCTGATAATTTATACTTAGCTAAAAGATAAAAATCAAAAGTAGAGATCAAAATTGTAGATTTCATGATTTAAAAAATTTTTTCAAATTCAACTCAGGGTAATGATTATTAGGTAAAGTGGATATTAGGAAAAATTCATTTCATGACAAATGACAGTTTGGTGAACTCCAAATTCTATCCAATGGTTATTATCAAAAATAAATCTTATGAAAAATGTGATTAGAACTAATGAAAAAAAGCAATTAAAATAAAAATTTCAATATAGAAGAATCTCTGGAGACCCACTCAGTGTAAAAATAACCAATAATAATTCGTTTACAATGGTAAAACGTAAACGAGTTAAGCTTACCCCGAAAGGGATTTGGCCTAATGGTATAATAATAAAATAATAAGGCTGAGTGCATATACATATAATTCGTGAAAAATCAAAATTCAAACAGATAAAAATTAAGTTGGATGGCTCACAACATTTTTGGTAAAATGAAATTTCGGAAATATTTGTGCGCCCCACAATTTCAATAATTTTCTAAGTTCCACAGTATCTTCCAAGATATCACGTAATTCCGCAGAAAGTAATTGCGTGCATACCAATTTCCTTCCTATTTCTGGTACTTTTGAAGTACCTTGTACTGTTGAGCAGAGCAGAACTGTATTGGAAAAAATTTTGGAGGATATTAATTTGTGGAGAACCGCTGCTCAAAGTCGCGGGAAATACTGGTTGGTTCGCATGCTTGGGTGTGTGAGACGCGCCGAGAACACTGTCGCCATGGGCAAAAACACTATTGAGTTAATCAACTAATTTATAATTAAAATTCCTCAATGTGAGCGACCGTCCGACAGGTTTCCCCTCCCCCTTCTGCGCCAGTCGTCTACCGGAGGAACTCGCAAGAAATGCCCGAGCCGCAGTCTGGTCCCGATTCTTTTCGCGGTAACCACTGTCAAATTCATAGAACACCAATTAATTGCTCATCAACGCCCTTCGCTTTCCTTTCTCGCTTCATTCGCCCTCTAAAAAGTTGACCTAGTTTCGCGAGCACGTGGTGCGATAAACCCTCCGAGACTTGAACACCTGTCGTGTTAGTTCGCGGTACGATCAACGACCACGAGTCGATTTTAATTAGAGTGTCGATCAATGATTGTTCTTATCAACACCTCAATCGTTTTAACTTTAACTGATGTTAACTATATAATATAAGAAACAGAATAGTGTGATTTTAGACTTTCCTATTTATGCACAATTTCTTTGATTATTTATTATGTCAAGTAGTATATTGGTAAATCGCTGTCTAGTCAACTGTGAATTATGTCGTGATTTAAAAATTGTTGAGACTTGTTGGTTGATAGTGAAGTAGGGTTAGGGAAAGGGTTGAAGACTCTTCCATGCGCGGAGGGTAATGAAGCAGCAATGCTTGGATGCTGTCATGGCCGACTAGACACGCTTGCCTAGATTGCATTAATTACGCGTACTGGAACTTGAAGCTCTTGTTCTTCCTGTTGATCGTACCACCCATGATGAAAAATATCACATTTTCTTCATTGCCTTTTTGCATTACGAAGGATCAACTTATATTACGAAGATGATGTAAATAAACTATGTAAACAAAATGCTAATCAAGCATCAATAAGGTTTTAAATAAAGTGCCGCTTACATACAGTGCATGAGACAAACAGTTCTTCTTTCATATCACACAAACAAATACTTCCGAAATAGAGGTATCAGAAAATACCCCAATTCGACCTCTTTCAGCAGGACTTTTTCAGGACAAAAGTACAAAGAATTTTCAATTATTATCAGCTATTTATTTATTTTTTTTTAAGTTCAATTTCATGTTCTCAAGTGTTCCATTAATAGTTTGACCGTGTGAGAATTTTATTGGTCCTTCGTAATACCAGAATTATTTTGCTCACCTGGTAAATTAATATGACCTAAGTTGACCTTTAGTGGGGTATATTTTGCTCGGTAAGGTTAGTTCCTTTTTCACTTATGAAATCGGTCCGCTTTCGTACAGGGGTCTTCGAATATTGGTCTTCCTGATTCCGAATTTGTAGAGTAGCCACTGATTCAATAATCACGGAAGCCTGGGACGTCTTGACTAATACGGAACCACGTGACAAGCATAGCAGAAGATGACAGAATTTCCACTTTCATTTACTCATATGGAATTTTCTGCGACAGGAAGAGAGCGAGACGTCAGTTTTCTTTTCCGGGATGAAAGGCATCGATATTTTAAAGTCTTTTTTATTTGCAGTTCAACTCCATTTTCCTTTTCACAGCTACAATGCTTTCAAATCCACTCGTAAGCTTCGCAATAAAGATGTCATGCCTTTAACGTTTTATTTTAGAGTCTTATTCAGTGGATTGTTCATTTCTACACATGTGTGTTTTCGTATCGTATGTGGCGTATTTTATAGAAATATTGAATCAAGATTGGAATGAAGAAATATTCCTTTTTTCCGTCACTGGGTTGGGCATTGTCACCAAAAAGGTGAAAGAGGAAACAGCTTAGAGAAAGAGAGGATAGAAGTCGTGAGGTCCGAGATTAATTAGGGGCCGTGTTTTAGCGGCAAAAATTCTTCACAAGAAAGAAGGAACCGTTGCGGAGCCGCCTTAACTAACCCGCTTCGGACCTCGTCAACGCTTGCACAAGAACGTGCTACAAATTAAACCAGATCAGCGAAACGATCTCGAAAATTTGCCGTCTTCCTCGCACAACGAATCCTTTTATAAACTCTATACTCATCTCATAATTTGATTATCATTATTTTCTTATTATTTTAATTATTAGAGCAGTTTTCACTTAAGAGGATTGTAATACTAGCGTGGTCCAAAAATGCATTAGAAAATTTTTTTTTCGAATTTTGATGCAAAACGCCCGGAAATTTGTTAGAGCCCACAAAACAATGAACACATTTTTTTTTAAGAAAAAATAATATTTAGGGGTGGTGCAAGCCCCATGAAGTTTAACACGTCTTTCCCATAAGAAAAAAATACGTTTTTGTAAATTTTATTCAGAATTCTCAATATTAGGTGAATCGAGTTCGAAATTAACCATTTCTCTTCACAATTAGTCACAGAATGCGAAAAAAATATTACTTTTCAAATATCAGCCCCATAAACCTGTTTTATAGGGTCCCAAAAAACCCCCATAAGTATAAAATGGGTTTTTCGAGTTTTTGGCGCTCATTATGATTTTTTTGGGTTTTTTTTTTCTGCAGATTGTTTGAAGTAAAAAAAAATACTTCTTAAATCCTACTTTATACTGATAACCAAATGTTTATTTAAAATTTTTATTTAAACAATTTATTATTGTTTTTAGCAACTTTTTCTTAAAAAAGGGTTAGAAAGTCAAGGTTTCTTATGAATTTTCCAATTAATTTCCAACGTTTCAGTTAAAGCGAGGTAATGATCGATTAAGGTTAACGGAAATGATTGTTTAAACAATTTTTTATTAATTGAAACAATATCCTCTTAGAACAATGTTACAAAGTTGCGTTTTTTTCTGCAATTTTCAACTTTTTGTCCTTTTTTCACTTAGAGTTAGTAATTGTCTAATTTAATTTAGCAAAAATAATTGTTTAAACAAATTGTAAATGTTTATAGCTATCTTCTTCTAGATTAATACTACATAGTTGCGGTTTTTTCCCGAATTTTCAGCTTTTCATCACTTTTCAATTAGATTGAAGTAATAACTAATTCATGATAAAAAAATAATTGTTTGAACAAATGATTATCATTGCTTATAATATTTTCTTTGCTAATGATAGAAACTTGCGGGATTTCCTGAAAATTTTAACTTTTTGCCACTTTTCACTTGAATTGAGTTATTATTTATTTAATTTAACAAAAATAATTGTTTAGATGAATTATTATTTTTTATGGCTATCTTCTCTTAGATTATTGCTAAAAAGTTGCGTTTTTTCTGAAATGTTTAACTTCGCTTCACCGTTTTAGTTGTGAACAAATAATAAATAAATATTATAGAGAATCATATTTTAAATAGTATTGTATTGTTCTAAGTAAAATATTTCTTTTCTTTTCCCAATGTTGAAAAAAAATGAATTGAAACAAAAAAGCTGAATTCATTCAGTTGAATTCCAATCGAAAATATAATAGTTGATATTTCAGGAAAAAATTTACTCTAATTAAGAAACAATCTAATTTAACGAAGAATTAAAACCATTCAAACTAATTCAATCTAATTGAATTTCATTAAAATTCCATTCAGTGCAAAGTTAAACATTTCAGAAAAAACCCCAACTTTCTTGCTCTTTTCTAAGAGAAAATGGTTATAAACAATAATGAATTGTTGAAATAAACATGTTTGTTAACTCGCATTAATTATTACCCCACTAAGTGAAAAGTGGACAAAAAGCTTAAGAGTTTAGAAAAAACCGCAACTTTTTATCACTAATCTAAGAGAAGATAGCCATAAACAATAATAATAAGTTTAAACAATTATTCAGAAAAACAAAATTTCAAAAAAAGTTCAAAATTTCAGAAAAACTGCGAGTTTCTATCATTATCAAAGAAAATATTGTTAGCAATGATAAACAATTATTTTTCTTACATAAATTAATCATTACTTTAATCTAGTTGAAAAGTGATAAAACGTTAAAAATTCCAGAAAAAAACCGCCACTATGTAGTATGAATCTAGGAGAAGATAGCTACAAACATTTATAATTTGTTCAAACAATTATTTTTGCTGAATCAAATCAAATAATTACTTAATTTAGGTGGGAAGTGGACAGAAAGTTGAAAATTTCAGAAAAATGCGCATCTTTGTAGCATTTTCTAAGAGAATATTGTTATAATTAATAATAAATTGTTAAAACAAATTTTTTCTGTAAACTTTTACGTTGGTAATTATTACCTTGTTGCAACTGAAACGCTGAAAATAAGTTAAAAGTACAGAAAAAACCTTGACTTCCTCCTTTCCTAAAAGAAAGCTGCTGAAAACAATAATTAGTTGTTTAAACAATTCAAATAAACATCTTATTATTATGAGTATAAAGTAGGATTTCATGTATTTGAAACAATCGTTAAAAAAACTACAAAAAAATCATAATTAGCCCCAAAAACTAGAAAAACCCATTTTTTCACTTATGGGAATTTTTGGGACCCTATGAAACAGACTTATGGGGGGATATTTGAAAAGTCATATTTTATTCGCATTCTGTGACTAAAAGTGAAGAAAAATGGTGAATTTCGAACTGGATACACCTAGTATTGAGAATTGTGAATAAAATTTATGAAAACGTTTTGTTTTTCTTATGGGAAATACGTGGTAAACTTTAAGGGGCTTGCGCCACCTCTAAATGTTATTTTTTCCCAACAAAAAAAAATGCGTATTTTTTTTTCGTGACTTCGAATAAATTCCCGGGCGTTTTGCACAAAAATTCAAAAAGAAAAATTTTTGTCACCACCCTATTGTAATACACATCTGGGTCAAAACGGGATTCTTGATGATAATTTTGATTTGTTAACATAAAGTGAGAACTGCGTCTATGAAATTGTAAAACTAATTTTTTGCGTTCCCTGGAAAGTCTTACATAAGTCTGCAGTTAGTCACATAATTCCAGAAGATAATCTCCAACGGAGGCCAGTAGACACGATGGTCTCTAGAGCCTATCTCATTCGTCTACCTCTATTTATTATTCCTAGGTGTGGAGTGTGTCGCTGTCGCATGCAGAGAAAGTGGGAACAGTATTTTTTTTTTCGCGTATGCTGTGTAAAGTTGAACAAAAACTTTGTTCGATTTTAAAAGTGTTTTCATAAAACTGGAAGCTGTCCTGTAAAATAATTTTTACCAGAACTGTTATTTCGAAAACCTGCTCTTAGCCGCGAGATGTCCGTTTTATGATATTCTCTCCAAGATATCCTAATATAGAAAACAAAAACCTATAAATTAAACAAGTTACTTAATTCGTCAACTTTTTCATGTTTATATCTCCATTAATCGAAGTTTTTTATATTTTTGTTTCAGATGCCATGGGTGAGTGGATCCTTCTATAAGTCAGGACAACCTTTTTCGCAGAGAGGGCCAGTCCCTTTGCGATCGGTTTGTACGCGTGCGAGGACGTTAATGACCGTAATTAACCGTCCGATCGTCGCGAGTCGTTCATTATACTTCTTCCATAATGAAAACCCTCACCACTTCTCATTTCTCATACACAGGGTGGCTTTCAGAATCAAAATGAACATTTTTCGAATCAGATTGAATAGAAGAATAAAATCATAGTATGGAACAATAAAAACTGGACCATTTTAGATTTTTTTTTTCATGTGTGCTCGTTTATGTCTCATAATTTTACGTGATTTTTTAACTATTATAAGAGTTAGTTTCTCCTTATGTCTGCACGCATCACATTTCTCAAACCTGTCCTGCAAGTTTAATTAGATTAATTACTCGAAGGTGGTTTTAATCTTATTGAGTTGATTGATTATTTATCTAATACACAAAATTTCAAAATCTATTTCCAACCTTTGATCCATATCCTTTTTTTTTAATACTCCTGATTCATTTGAAAAAAAGGGGGGTGTCAAAAGATTTAAAAATATTTATTCTGTTCATGGTTTTCAAGTGGGGTTTGGATTCAAACATATGCAGGATGGCGAGTTATCCGGGAAATCGGGAAATGACCGCAAATTTTATAGACAGGGAAAAACCGGGAAATGGCCAGGAATTCAATCAAAAAACCGGGAGTTTATTTGACTCAACCTAGACTATTTAAAATTCTACCGAAGAAATACGAGAAAGGACCGCCTTCTTTTTACGAATCAAAAAGATATATTATCATTTGATTTAACAAATGTAACGCTCCTTCAATCTTATTCTCAAAATATTCAAATACATCTATACTTTAGGAGAGGAAGTATATACTTTTTTTATTATAAGAAAAATTTTTTGCAAATTTGTTGCTCTTTGAGATTTTTTTAAGACGACTTGAATTTGATATTTGAATTTGAATCGTTTTAGTATAAAACTCTTTTGCTTGGTTTGATATTGTTTTTTGAAGTAAAAATTGTTACTGTTCCATTTTTCGTTGCAAATGATTATTTTTTGAGTTCGAAATTTGTCTATTCCGTTGAATTATTACATTTTTTAAAAATGATTCTTTTTATTTGGAAATTGATCTTCGTGTTTGAAAATTCACCTTCATGGTTGAAAACTGAACTGTTCCAGTTAAATATCTATCTTTTTATTTAAATATTCATCTTCTTGATTAAAAAATGAACCAATAGTTCTAAATCCGTTTTTTTCGTTATCGTGAATATATTTTCCTAAACTTTGAGTTTAACTGTACCAATTTTTGTAATGTCAAACGATATTTTGTTGTTGAAATTTTGAGTATTTTTGTACAAATTTATTTATTTTGTAATGTTTGATCTGTTGTAATAAATGATGTTTAGATTGAACGTCATTATTCAAAATGAATGTTTCCGTTTTGCGACAAATGTAATGTTTTGCGTACCTTAATAATTTGTTGCAAAACAGATGGTTTTGAAATCGAAAGAATACATTTTTTTCTTATTTCAAAAGGAACTGCCACTCATAAAAACAATAATCTTTCTCTGCAACCTTCATACATTTCGACACTGTTGAAATTGCACACCATAACTGTTATATTCTTAATGAAATTAATCAAAACAAAAAAGATCTCCAACTAACTGAATAGTCTACTCCTTTTTACGCCTAACAAGTGAGTTGTGAAACATTCTGGCTCATTAACTCTGAAGAGACTTGGGTTTTGGTTTAGTGCTTCGGTTTCCCTTTTTCTCCATCGTCTTTGACTTTTTGTGACCCGTGCATAATGTTGGTCATTGTGCCCAGCTGAAGCACTGTCCGAATAAATGTAAAAACAGACAGACTGACGGACCATGCGCTCGAACGAAAGCGCTCGCCATGTGGCGTCGGGAACGTTTAATGTAATTACAGGTCACGGATAGAGGTATTCATTAACACGGAGGCGCGAGCGTTGTCCTTAGCCTCGGATCGAGAGATCGCGAGATCTTGGCGCCATTGTGACGTCGTGGACGCGAGGAACGTAACCTCGCTCAGCCTCAAAGAATGGTAACGATGCACGCTTACAGGGGGCGGATCGTGAGACGTACATTCCGAGCTTTAATTGTTGTTTTCGTGTCAACTATTTAAGACCTTAAACTCGAGAGATCATTCCCCCGCGTATTTGTATTGCAAGTTTATTGCTCCTCAGATTACAGAAATCAAATGCAGGAATTGGCATCGGGATTTGGGAGGGACCTGAATAGATTTATCTATTTCTGGTGAAGCGCTACCGGGAGGGGCAGGACTGGAGAAATTACCGTACATAACAGATGTTGGTGTCCCCACTGCCAATGCTCTTGCGCTCCTCAAGAGGAGAAAGATCTCATGAGTAAGGCAAGGGCATCGGTGGTGGGGATACCAACATCTGTTACGTTAGCAAATTTTTCTCTGATCTAGAACTTCTAATTAGGTTCTTTTCATTTTCTGTTATCCTGTAGAATTAATTCGAGCCTTCTTTAAACAGAGAATCCGAATGAGATAAAGAAACTCTCTCGTTTTCGCAAACGGTTTAGGATTTTTACGATTATCCAGACGTCTGATGTGCTTCGACACCGACTCTCCAATGGGGTGGTCCAAAAATGCATAAGAAAATTTTTTTTTCGAAGTTTTATGCTAAAGCGCGGAAACTTGTTCGAATCCACAAAAAAAAAACGCATTTTTTTGTGGAAAAAATAATATTTAGAGGTGGGGCGAGCCCATGAAGTTCAACACGTATTTCCCATAAGAAAAAAGACGTTCTTGTAAATTTTATTCAGAATTCTCAATATTAGGTGAATTGAAATCTATCATTTTTCTCCACAATTGGTCACAGAATGCGAATGAAATATTACTTTTCAAATATCCACCCCAAAAGTCTGTTTTATAGGGTCCCGAAAAACCCCAATAAGTGAAAAATGGGTTTTTCGAGTTTTTGGCGCTAATTATGGTTTTTCCGTTTTTTTTAACGCAGATTGTTTCAAATACACGAAATACGACTTAATACTGATAATTAGATGTTTATTCAAATTGTTCAAACAATTTATTATTGTTTTTAGCAACTTTCTCTTAGAAAAGGGTTAGAAAGGCAAGGTTTTTCTGAAATTCTCATTTTATTTTCAACGTTTCAGTTAGAGCGATTTAGCAAAAATGATTCTTTGAACAAATTGTAAATGTTTATAGCTATCTTTCTCTAGATTAATACTTCATAGTTGCGGTTTTTCCTGGAATTTTGAACTTTTTATCACTTTTCAATTAGATTGAAGTAATAAATAATTCATGTTAAAAAAATGATCGTTTAAACAATATATTATCAAAATAAAAAAGCTGGATTTATTCAGTGAAATTCGATTTTCAAATTTTTTCGCAAAAATTGAATTCTTAAAAAAGTCATTCAACTTCCAACCAAAGAGTTTAATTTTCGACCTGAAAATATGACTCTTTAATCAAAAAATTCAATGGGTGATATTTCAACAACAAAGATTTTTATTTTAAATAAAAAACAATCTTATTTGACCAATAATTAAATCAATTTAATCTAATTCAATCTAATTGAATTTCATTCAAATTCCATTCAGTGCAAAATGAAAAATTTCAGAAAAAACCACAACTTTCCAGCATTTATCTGAGAGGAAGTGGTTATAACCAATAATAAATTAATTAAATAAGCATGTTTATTAACTCGCATCAATTATTATTCCACTAAGTGAAAAGTGAACAGAAAGCTTCAGAGTTTAGAAAAAACCGCAACCTTTTAGCACTCATCTAAGAGAATAAAGTCATAAACAATAATAATTTGTTGAAACAATTATTTTTGTTAAATTAAATTAGATATTAACTCACTTCAAGCGAAAAGTGCGCAAAAAAATTAAAAATTTCAGAAAAAGTTGCAGGTTTCTATCATTGAGCAAAGAAAGTATTATTAGCAATGATAGCTATGAACATTTACAATTTGTTTAAACAAATATTTTTGCTCAATTTAATAAAAAAATTACTTAAAGTGAAAAGTGGACAAAAAGTTGAAAATTTCAGAAGAAAAACCGCAACTTTGTAGCACTAATCTTAGAGAAGAAAGTCATTAACAATAATAATTTGTTTGAACAATTATTCTTGTTGAATTCAATTGAATATTTACTCACTTCAAGTGAAAGGTGGGCAAAAAGTAAAAAATTTCAGAAGAAACCGCAAATTTCTATCATAAAGCAAAGAAAATATTATAAGCAATGATAATAATTTGTTTAAACAATTATTTTTGCTAAATTAAATAAAATAATTGATTGCTTGAAGTAAAAAGTGGATAAAAAGTTGAAAGTTTCAGAAAAAACAGCAGTTTTGTAGCATATTTCTAAGAGAATATTGTTATAATTAATGACAAATAGTTTAAACAATTATTTTTGGTAACTTCAATTGATTATTACTTCGCTTCAACTGAAACGTTGAAAATAAGCTGAACAATTCAGAAAAAACCCTTATTTTCTAACCCTTTTCTAAGAGGAAGTTGCTAAAAACAATAATAAATTGTTTAAACAATTAAAATAAACATCTAATTATTAGTATAAAGTAGTATTTCATATATTTGAAACAATCTGAGTTGAAAAAACCGCAAAAAAATCATAATTAGCGCCAAAAACTCGAAAAATCCAATTTTTAGTTTATGGGGGTTTTTTGGTACCCTATAAAACAGACTTATGGGGGTGGTATTTGAAAAGTAATCTTTTATTTGCCTTCTGCGACTAATTGTAAAGAGGAATGGTGAATCTTGAACACGATTCACCTAATATTGAGAATTCTGAAAAAATTGTACAAAAACGTCTTTTTTTCTTATGGGAAATACGTGTTAAACTTCATGGGGCTTGCCCCACCTCTAAATATTATTCCTTTAAAAAAAACATGCGTTTATTTTCTTGTGTATTCGTTGTTTACTGTTTGGATCTGGGCTGTGGATAGGATGCCAGTGTGTACGCAACTCGCTTATGTACACACACCGGATCGCTAATTCGTTGGACCACATCCATTGTCGCGTTACTGGAGACCACGCTAAATCCTTTAAGCCTTTCTACAGTGCGTTGTACACAACCTTTAGATCCACAACCACCTTGGCGCGATATTATTGGCAAGAAACCTTCAGCGGGTTACTGATAAACAAATTTCTCATATAGGACACTAACCTTCAGAAAAATCAGCAAAAGATTAAGAAAATGTTGATGAATAACTATTTACTCCAGGCTCTGGTGACAGTAGAGCATTTTTGAAAGAGGCACGGGGTTTCATGGCATTTATTTACGTTTTTGAGGTCGCTGCATAGAAATTTCGAGGTTATTCGGTCGTATTCCGGTCAGATTTTTTTTTTTGAATCGCAATTGTTTAAACAAATAGTTAAACAATGGTTTTTTCAAGCTGAATATTTTTCCGTAGCAAAAATGGATTATTTGAAGAAAAAACGATCTCTTGTTATTTTCACATAAAGTGCATTGTTCAAAAGTTATTCATTTGTTAAGGTCGAAAATTCAACGTTATTCGTCAACTTTGTGAGTTG
>WSXT02222355.1:0-16843 GCA_011762715.2 Neuroterus valhalla | reverse complement strand
AATATTCCCAGTTCCCCGAAATAACCAACGCTAAACCAAACCAAAAGCGCCCTTTATCATCTTCCAGCAAATCTGAGGCGAATGCTGCGGAGAGGAAACAAAAACCGGAAGAAGACAATAAAGACTCCCCTACCACAGGAACACCCAAAAAAACTCTTAAGAAACATGAAGCAAGCGACGAATCTCAAAAATCGATTCCTCCTCCTCTTGAAGAAATGCTCCTACCCACCAAAGAAAATCTCGAAAATAATCCTTCTGAGTATGAGGGTAACTTTAACCAACTGAAACTTTCAATAGAAAACTGCCAAGGAGCCCAGAACATCTTTCCAATAGTTAAGGACTACAACGATAACACCAAAGGCTTAATCACCACATTCGAAAACCTCTATTTCCTCTTGAAAGAACGTATAATCAAAGTCAGATTCACAAAAATAATCAATAAACTCAAAAAAATTCGCATATCAACGCCCATTTAAGATTCAACCCAAACAATTACCCACGAAGAAGACCTCGACTCATTCATCGACTCGGATGAAAACCCAAATCAAAACTAATGTATGAATACTCTACAATGGAATTTGAATGGGTTTCGCACCCACTTTAAGGAACTTCAAATAATCGTCAAGGAACACAACCCCACAATTATCGCTCTGCAAGAAACCAACTTCAAGTCTGATAATTCCGGAAATATTAGAGGGTATAATAAAATAATTAAGAATAGACTCGGGGCCGGTCTTGCAAGTGGAGGAGTAGCAACGTATATCCGGAACGATATAACAGCAACAGAAGTTCCGATACATAGTAACATAGAAGCGACGGCCATTCAAATTTCCATTCCCATGTCTCTATGCATTTGTAATATTTATCTACGCAATAGCTACGATTTCGAACCAAATGAAATCGAAGACCTAATAAGTCAATTACCTACCCCCTGTTTTACACTAGGGGATTTCAACGCACGTAATACTGTATGGGGAGATCAATCAACCTGTTCTAGAGGAAGAAAAATGAACAAAGTTCTCGACAACTCCGATTTCTACCTCCTTAACAACGGATCGCCTACTCATTATAGTATTGCTCACAATTCTTTCAGCGCAATCGACCTCACCCTTTGTAGTCCCCAAGTTGCACATAAACTTGTTTGGGAAACACTCCCTGAACTACATGTCAGTGACCACTACCCTATTAAAATCGCAATCCCAGGCGCAGCTCCAGAAATAACACACCTTCCTAAATGGAATATAAAGAAAGCAAATTAGGATCTCTTCAGAGAAACAATTGAACGAGAAGTAAATAAAATCATAAAAAACCCATATCCTCCTTGAAGTCTGATGGACGAGCTAATTTCCGGGTTTACCTCCTTGATTAATAGGGCAGCAGAAATCGCTATGGGAAAAACAACAAATAAATCAAGAACATCTCACCCACCATGGTGGAACGAAGCATGCCAAAAAGCAAGAGAAGAGAAGAACCATGCATTCAACAGACTCAAAGAACAAAAAGTCCTGGAAAATGAAATTCAATTTAAAAAAATGAGAGCAGCCGCTCGTCGTACTTATTTACAGAATAGTAGAGAATCCTGGATAGAAAATCTATCTTCACTGAATAACCAAGCCTCCACAACCACCATCTGGAACAAAGTAAAGAAAGTCCTAGGATCAAAGACAAACACGAGACTAACTTGTCTCAAAAAACCTGACGGAGAAATTTCTACAGATTCTACGGAGATGGCAAATCTCATAGGAGAAGGATTTGCAAGAAACTCGAGCAACGATAATTTCCACCCCAACTTTAAGATTTTTAAGGACACAGAAGAGTCGAAACCTATTGAAATGAAATCACCCGAAAACGATAACGATGATAACGCAGCCATCAATAACAATTTCACTATAGAAGAACTAAAATCCGCAATAAAAGAATCAAAAGGAAAAAGTCCCGGACCCGATGGGATCTCTTATATCTTTTTTCAAAACCTACCTCACACAGGCGTAGAATATATGCTGTCAATATTTAATACAATGTGGAATAACCAAACATTTCCAACGCTGTGGAAAGAAGCTATAGTCGTCCCGATCCCAAAACCTAGAAAAGACTCTTCTCAACCCGCCAACTATCGTCCAATTTCTCTTAATTGTACAATGTGCAAACTATTCGAAAAATAGCAAATAATCGCCTACGGTAGACCCTCGAAAATAAACGATTCTTTGCTCCTCAACAAAGCGGATTCCGGCACAGAAGATCTACATTAGACCCACTTATTAACCTCTAGACTAATATAAGCGAAGCCCTCCAAAACAATCAACACCTCATAGCCATTTGCTTGGACGTAGAGAAAGCCTATGAAATGGCATGGCGCCACCGAATTCTGAAAATTCTGGAAAATCAAGGTATCAATGGGAACTTATTAGGTTTTTATCAAAAATTATCTCGACCAGAGATTCATTCAAGTAAGAGTCAATGGAGAATTATCCGAGAAATTTATTCTTGAAAACGGAGTTCCTTAAGGCTCACTAATGAGCGTCACACTATTTCTAGTCTCAATAAACGATGTTATCCAAGAAATAGAAAAACCAGTTCATTCATTAATCTTTGCCGACAACTTAAACATCTATTGTAAAGGGAAAAATCTCGAGTCAACCATATCAACTCTTCAGTCGACCCTGGATAAATTATGGATTTGGTCCTTCAAAAATGGTTATAGATTCTCGCAATCCAAAACGGAATACATCATATTTTCACGCAAAAAAATACCCGAAACAACACCCAAAATCCAACTCAGTCATTCAAGACATCAAAAGAGTAAACCAAGTGAAATTACTAGGCCTAATCTTCGACCAAAAATTGACTTGGAGACCCCATATTCTCAAACTAAAAGAAGAATGTAACAAGCGCATCCGTATTCTAAAAGTTCTATCTCCCAGAAATTGGGGTGCTGGCCAAAACGTACTACTTCTTACCTACAAAGCCATCATCAGAGCCAAACTTGATTATGGATCGATAATCTACAACTCAGCGAAACCAGGAACCCTCGCCCTACTTGACCTCATTCATAACATAAGCATGAAAATTTGCTGCGGAGCCTACCACACCAGCCCTACTAATAGTATAAAAAACGAAATCGACGAACCAACCTTGATCCAGCAGAGAATGGAACTCTCCCGAAAACACGCTGTCGCAGTAGCTGCATACTCAGATAATCCATCCCACGATCTTCTTTTCCCTCAACAGAGGACATTCGATCCCGATCTACAAACCAATTTCCCAAAATCAATCCACAAGCTGATAGAAGAATATCAATCAGAATCTTTGAACCAGCTACCTTCTGCCCAGACTCACAAACTAAACCTAGAACCACCATGGACTCTAGAAATTCCTAAAGTTGACCTTGACCTATCGAGAATAGAGAAAAATGATATCTCAGAAAACCAATGGAACCTACTCTATAAGGAAATAGAATTAAAGTATAAAGAGTACACGCATATCTTCACCGACGGATCAAAAACGGAAACAGGAGCAGGATGTTCAATTTACTCAGCCTCTCAAGAACTCTACTTTGGCCTTCCCAAACAATTAAGCGTTCTCTCAACCGAAATGTTTGCATTACCAAAGGCATACGAATTATGCAAAGAGTCAACCAATAAGAATTTTGCAATTTTTAGTGACTCTCTTAGCAGTCTCCAAGCTACCCAAAAAAGCAACTCATACGACAGCAGGATCCAACAGATCCAAAAAACGTACATTGAATGCCTAAAATATGAAAAGAAAATTACAACAATCTGGATCCCTTCCCATCAAAACATCCAAGGGAACGAGGAAGCGGACTTACTAGCTAAATTCGCTATAACCTACCAATTGAAGAAGAAAACTCCAAACTACCATTAGCTGATGCAAAGGCCCTCATTGAAAGAGAAGTCTCACAGTACTACAGCATACCTCCAGGAAACGCACGAAACGACGACTTTCCGTTCTCCAGAACGAACGTAAACCACCCTGCATGGAAAACCCTCAACCGGAGAGAACAAGCTGCCCTTACCAGACTCCGAATCGGCCACACCAAGATCACTCACAAGCATCACATCGAGAAAACGGGGCCCCTATATTGTGATCAGTGCAACGTTCCAATAAGTGTCAAACACCTTATTGAAGAATGCATTAAGTTTAGTGATATGAGAATAAGACTGGAATTACCAGATTCACTCCAAGAAATTCTTGGACAACCTACTCATGTCCACCAAACTATCAAGTACCTCAGAGAAACAAATTTGTTTCCTCTTATATAACAAATCAAACAGTCATCGAAACTACTAATCGAACATTATACCTAATATTTTATTTTAATTTAGTTCAACAGTATAAAATTATTCATGTTTATTCCTACAAAATGAATCTCCTGTAATACGAATAGGACTTATCACTCGTCGCTAATGACCTAGATGTAGATGCGACGCTAAATAAACCTAATTAAAAAAAAAAAAAATCTGAAAGTTATCCGTTGTGACGGATTCATTCAATCCGGCAAGAATCCGTTCAAGTCCGTATTTTGTACGGTATAACGGATGGTAATTATTCGAATTGTGTCCAGTGATGTCCGTGTTTTGTACGGTCTTCCGGATGTGAATAATCCGGATTGTGTTCGGTCGAATCCGTGTTTTGTACGGTCTGAAGAATACGATCAATCTGGAATGTGTCCGTTCGGGTCCGTGTTTTTTACGGTCTTCCGGATGTGATTAATCCGCATTGTGTCTGCTTTCGTCCGTTTTTTGTAAAGTCTTCTGGATATGATCAATTCGGGTTGTGTCCGGTCGACTCCGTTATTTATAAGGCTTTTCTGGATATGATTAATCAGGCTTGTTTCCGGTCAAGTCCGTGGTTTGTACGGTCTGGAGGATAATTCGGACAACTTTCCATTTTCATTTTTCGAAATGCAACTCACAGTTGCGGATTGATTTCGGATAGGTGCGGACTATTACCGGAGTAAATGTTTTGACTGAACGGGTTTCAGATTTATTCAGACGACTTTCCGTTTTCACTTTAACTTTACTGAATCACAACTCAAAGCCGCGGATTAACTTCGGACAGGACTGAACTATTTCCGGAGTCGATGTTTTTGAACGTACTGATTTCGGATTTATTCGGATCCCTTCCCTTTTCTTACTTTAACAAAAATGATTTCGGTTTCTGAATTCCGGTCTGTTTTCAGATAGAGCTAGACTATTCCTGGAGTCGATGTTTTCGGGAGGACAGATTTTGGTGACTGGACCACTTTCCGTTTTCACTTTGACAAGAATAATTTCAGGTTCTGGATTCCGGATAGAGACGGACTATTTTCGGAGCCAATGTTTTCAAACGGACATATTTCGGACTTGATCGGATCACTTCCCGTTTTCACTTCAACAAAAATAATTTAAGGTTCTGAATTCCGGACTAATGTCGGATAGAGCTGGACTATTTTTGGAGTCGATGTTTTTGAACTGACAGATTTTGGACTTAATCGGACCACTTCCCGTTTTCACTTCAACAAAAGCAATTTCAGGTTCTAAACTCCGGACTCCTCTCGGATGAAAGTGGACTCTTTCCGGAGTTGAACTTTATTGCCCAGACAGACTTCGGACTCAGACAGACAAAGTCCAGATTCGTTTCGTACAGTTTTTGGATTGGATCGGACAGGTTTTGGAAAAAATTATTGAATCGGATCGATTTCGGATGAGTTTAGATCAATTTCGGAATCCGAAATTTTTAGCAGGGTAGCCTCTTAGTACATAAAAATTTGGAATCAGAAGAAGAATAGGTTCATATTTGATGAAGCAATCGAAAATAGCATTATTATTATTCTTTTAAAAAGTGGCTCTTGATTCGAGTTCGGAGCCACAGCTCTAGCTTCGACTAAAAAAAGGTTGGACACCCCTGCCTTAGGGGGATTTAAGATGATGTTTAGATATTCGAAAAGATTTTCGAACGATTCCAATGGGTTTCAAGGGATTGGCATAAAAAAAGTAAATGATAAATTTCCGGGATCTCAAAGTATTTCTCAAAAAACTTCAAATATTTAAAGGGATTTCAAGAAATATCATCAAATATCATGTGTATTAACATTCACAATGAAGGCATTCAAAAATGAAAACATGGTCGGAAGTAAAGCTATTAGGCAATTTTTTAAGAGGAGGATAGAACGCTACTCTAATGTTACGTCGATTGACCTTTTACAGATACTTTTGATATTCTGAAGGATCATTGTTACGTTTACATTTATAATGTCAAGATGCCTATTGGTGATTGCACCGATACAGTCCCACGGCAGTCCGTCTCTGTTTAAGGAGTATAAACATACTAATAAAGTTTATTGATGTTCCTAAATATTTGAAGGGATTGAAAAAAATTGAGGGCTCAGAAGGAAGGATTTGCAAAGAAATAAAAAGGATTTCAGTGAGTTTTGTTTTTTCATGAAAGATAGGGTGGTCCAAAAGAGCATTTGAAAATTTATTTTCAGAATTTTTATGCAAAACGCCCGAAAATTTGTTCGAATCCCCAAAAACGTAAATGCATTCTTTTTTTTTTTTTTTTTGAAAGAATAATATTTAGAGGTGGCGCAATCCCCATGAAGTTTAACACGTATTTCCCATAAGAAAAAGAGACGTTTTTGTGAATTTTATTCAGAATTCTCAATATTAGGTGAATCGAGCCCGAAATTCACCATTTCTCTTCACATTTAGTCACAGAATGCGAATAAAATATTACTCTTCAAATATCACCCCCATAAGTCTGTTTTATAGGATCCCAAAGAACCCCCATAAGTGAAAAATGGGTTTTTCGAGTTCTTGGCGCTAATTATGATTTTTTTGCGGTTTGTTCAACGCAGATTGTTTCGAATACATAAAGTACTACTTTATACTGCTAATCAGATGTTTATTCAAATTTTTTAAACAATTTATCACTGTTTTTAGCAAATATCTCTTAGAAAAGGGTCAGAAAGTCAAGGTTTTTCTGAAGTTTTCAACCTACTTTCAACGTTCCAGTTAAAACGATGTAATAATCAATTAGAGTTAACAAAAATAATTGTTTGGTCAATTTTTTATTAATTGTAACAATATTCTCTTAGAATAATATTACAAAGTTGCAGTTTTTCTGAAATTTTATACTTTTTGTCCATTTTTCATTTAAAGTAGGTGATTATTTAATTTATTCAGCAAAAATAATTGTTTAAACAAATTGTAAATGTTCATAGCTATCTCTTTCTAGATTAACACTACATAGTTGCGGTTTTTTCCTGAATTTGTTAACTTTTATCACTTTTCGATTAGATTACAGTAATTATTAATTCATGATAAAAAAATTGTTTAAACAATTTATTTTCATTGCTAATAATATTTTCTTTGCTAATGATAGAAACTTGTGGTTTTTTCTGGAATTTTCAACTTTTTCCTCACTCTTTACTTCAAGTAGGTAATTTTTTGATTTAATTTAGCAAAAATATTTGTTTAAACAAATTGCAAATGCTCATAGCTATCTTCTTCTAGATAATTACTACATAGTTGCGGGTTCTTCTTGAAATTTTTAAATTTTTATCAGTTTTCAATTACATTACAGTAATAATTAATTCAGGATGAAAAAAATTGTTCAAACACTTTATTGTCATTGCTAATAACATTTTCTTTGCTTAATGATAGGAACTAGCAGTTTTTCCTGAAATTTTTTACTTTTTGCCTTTTTTCACTTGAAATGAGTTACTATTTAATTTAATTTTACAAAAATAATTGTTTAAACAAATTATTATTGTTTATGACTATCTTCTCTTAGAGTAGTGATGAAAGTTGCGGCTTTTTTCTGAAATGTTTAACTTTGCTTTACTTTTTTAATTGTGAACAAATAAAAAATAAACATTAGAGAGAATCATATTTTAAATAGTATTGGATTGTTTTGAGTGAATTATTTTTGTTGTTTTTCCAATGTTAAAAAAGAATATTAAAAATAATTCAATTAATAATTATTATTAATAAAATCAATCTTAAAAAAACTGAATTCATCCAGTGAAATTTGAATTTCGAATTTGCTACTAAAATTATGGATCTTCAAAGCAAAAATTGAATTTTTAAGAAAGTAGTTCAACTTTCAACCAAAGAGTTGAATTTTCGACCTAAAACTATAAATTTTCGATCAAAAATATAATAGTTGATATTTCAACAAGAAAAATTTTTTTAGGTATTTTGAATAAAAAACAATCTAATTTAACCATCAAATAAATCAATTCAATCTATTTCGATCTAAGTGAATCTCATTCAAATTCCATTCAGTGCAAATGTAAACATTTAAGAAAAAACCACAACTTTCTAACACTAATCTAAGAGAAAATGGTTATAAACAATAATAAATTTTTCAAGAAAGCACGATTGTTCACTCGCATTAATTATTACCTCACTAAGTTAAAAGAGCTTAAGAGTTTAGAAAAACCGCAACTTTTTAACACTAATCTAAGAGAAGAAAGGCATAAACAAGAATAATTTGTTTAAACAATAATTTTCAACATGAAATAATTATTGCTGCAATATAATTGAAAAGTAATAAGAAGTTAAAAAATTCAGGAAAAACCGCAACTATGTGGTATTAATATAGAAGAAGATAGCTATAAACATTTACAATTTGTTTGAACAATAGTTTTTGCTAAATAATATAAAATAAATACTTACTTTAGGTGAAAAGTGGACAAAAAGTTGAAAATTTCAGAAAAACCACAACTTTGTAGCATTATTCTAAGAGGATATTGTTATAATTAATAACAATTTGTCCAAACCATTATTTTTGTTAACTTCATTTGATTATTACCTCGCTTCAACTGAAACGTTGAAAATAAGTTAAGAAAGTCAGAATAAACATTGACTTTCTAACCCTTTTCTAAGAGAAGTTTGCTAAAAACAATAATAAAGTGTTTAAACAATTCAAATAAACATCTAATTACCAGTATAATGTAGTATTGGATGTATTCGAAAAAAATTGCTTAAAAAAACCGCAAAAAATCATAATTCGCACCAAAAACTCGAAAAACCCATTTTTTCACTTATGGGGGTTCTTTGGGATCCTATAAAACAGACTTATAGGGGTGATATTTGAAAAGTAATATTTTATTCGCATTCTGTGACTGATTGTGAAGAGAAATGGTGAATTCTGAACTCGATTTACCTAATATTGAGAAGGCTGAATAAAATTTACAAAAACGTCTTTTTTTCTTATGGGAAATACGTGTTAAACTTCGTGGGGCTTGCGTCACCTCTAAATATTATTATTTTTTCTTTTAAATGCGTTTACTTTTTTGTATATTCGAACAAATTCCCGGGCGTTCTGCATGGGAATTCGGAAAAAAAATTTTTGAACCACCCTAGTATTCAACCCTCTCAATTTTTCAATTCTCAATAAATACTATTCGTAAAAATAAATGATATTTTCATTGAATCGGAACCTAAATATCATATTAAAAGCTCTTCATCCAAATCATCCATTATAATAATGGAATGTTCATTTAGATCGTCTGTTTTTTATTAGAAAGGAATGAAAGTTTAGATGCCGAATGCAGATAGTGTTCGAGTGAGATTAGCGGATTATCTGAAACTCTCGCAAATTCCCTTTGTTCGTTTTCCTTCCACAGTGAATTCATGGAGAAACATATGTGATCCAATCACACCATCTGCCTGTCCTCCTCATTTGCCTCCCTTCGCTTAATAAACTCTCAAGCTCATCAGGGCAGTGTGCCGAGCAAATAGATTTTCCATGGGGCATGTATAAAGTCTAATTTTCTTCTCATCCATCCTCTCCCGTCCATCCTAATATCGATCCTTCCAATTCAACAAAATATCTATACGAAAGCTCCATCTGCCTATATGTTCGTCTCGTCGCGTTGGCATGTCTCTTTCCTTGTATCCTAACGTACTAACATACTCTATTTCTATGTAAATCTCAATCTTCACATTTGCTACACAGCATCTTGTGGGAGTGTCGTAAATAAGTGTGTCTGCATAGCATACATCTACAATTGCTTGCTGCGACGGTATTGCAGTCTCGAGTCTGGCGTTAATCTGAATTTTCTATTGTGATTCGATTCCTTAATGTTCACGAAAGTAAATTATTTTGTTACTTGAAATTACATTTGTCTAGTTGTACATTAGAGTGTTCCGAGTATACGAACACAATATTCCAAATTAACACCACATGGTACCGTTAAATAAGAAATTACTCAAACACCTCCCGAACAATACTTTAACTCTATACTGATTAGGGTGGTTCTTATTTATGCTTGGTGCATTTTTTCACGAAATTTTTCTGCTCTGTGCCCCCTAATTTTGAATGAATGTCCAAAAATATTATCTCCAAATTTGAGCAAAATTGATGAGAAGATGGTGTAGTTGCGGGGTTTTTGACCAGTGATGTTAAAAAAAGATGAGAGTTGGAAAAAACTTCGATAATAATCAGGTCTTTTTTTTTTTGGGCGAAATTCGTTGAGATTTAGCAGTAGCGCAAAGGCCCCTATTTAACATGAAAAAATATTAGCTATTTGTGAATCCAATATTTAAACGTAATCATATAATACAAATCATCCCATGCCCCAGTATGTTCTTCAAAATTCATCAGAGGATAAAAATGAATTGAATGATATTAGGCCACTCTTACGTGTCTCCATGCAAAGAAAACCCCTGAAGTGACAAATTTCAATTTTACGTAAAGTTGCGGTTTATTGATGCTTTTCAAAAGTTTTTTCTCATGAATAATCATTAATTAGTCATTTTTGAATACCAGATTATTCATTAATAAATATTAAAATGCTCAAACAATTTTAATTTGTTTAGGCAATTGTTTTCTTAGGTTCAAATGATTCCACAATTACTTACATAATTATTATTCGTTCAAGTATATTATTTACCAAAAAAAAAGCAGTAGAAATATTTTATCTCACTAAATTCCCGACAGATTTGAATATTTTCAAGTGCTAATGTGTTTTTAAGTTACACATGTAAATTTTTTATTTTTACATTTTTTTGAAAGCATAAAATGTTTTCAAGTATTTCTTTGCCTTCTTAGAATACTTATAAAGGTTTCAACAAATTAAAATTGTCAAAGACATATTTTTTTTGTTTAATGATTTTATGTGCCTATTATTAGTAGATATCTGCGTTTTAGTCCCGATGAAAAATACGATCTTACGTTAAAGAACACATCAGATCAGTAAACAAAAAAAAATATTTTTTCTAACAGTTTTAATTTGTTCAAACATTCAGGAGTATTCTTAGAAAGCAAAGTAGTGGCTAAAAATTATTTTTGTCTTTCGAAAAATAGCAAAAATAAAATATTTGGACAAAAAAAATTGTTCGAACAACTCGAATTTATTTAATCATTCACATGTGCTCTAAGAAAACAAATGAGTACCTAAAAATTTTTCAATCTGTCGAAGATTTAGTGAGATAAAATGTTTTTTCTGCTCCTTTTAGGTAAATTATTTACTTGAAAGAATGAGTATTAATCAAATAATTGTAAAATTATATAAACAAATGATTTCATTGTAATCATGAGTTAAATAACCCATACCTTCTAGAAAATGAGTTCATTTTGCGACTTACCCGAAAAAACAAATGTTTAAACAAATGGAAATTGTTCGAACGATTGAATATAAGTCAAAAAAGGACTGGATATTCACAAGTTACTGATCAATGGTTGTTCATCAAAGAAAAATACTTTTAAAAAGCATCAGTAAACCGCAACATTACGTAAATTCAAAATTTTTACTCATGAGGTTTCCTTCGGGGAGTCATAAGAATTGATTCTTATTCTCTGACGAGTTCTGAACAATACACTGAAACGCGGATTAATTTGTAGCATATTATTATTATTATTATTACATCCACAAAAATTTGAATCCTCCTTATGTTAAATCAATGGGAAACTTCATGGTCTTTGCGCCACCTCTAAATATTATCCGATTTCAGTAAAATTTGGAAATTATTTTTTGGGGCATTCGAAAAAAACTAAGTGGTGAGAAAAGAGAAACTCGGAAATTAAAAAAAAAGGTCCACCCTTTTACTGATAAAAATTTCATAATAAAAAATATAAATAAATTAGTAACAATTGAGCGACCGGATTTCATAACCGCCTATAAATTTAACTCCTTGAATCTAATTTTCCCCCGGATACAAATAGACCTGAACCCTCCATTTTTCAGAAAAAACAATGACTTTCAATCTTTTTTTATGTCAGCTTGCTGTTATTCCAAATTTACAAAAAATATGCCGTATGCTATTTTGTAATTCGTAGCTCAAATGAAAAATGAACATTCTCACTTACGAATGTATAATATTTTAGTAAGAGGAAATCATTCATGGTTCATTTACCCCACTAATTTTCATGAAAATATTGAATGTAAATTTCAATTAAAAATTCTGAGAATTGGCTGATTTACGACGAGTGTTTTGGGCTCACTTCGCAAAATAAAATGTGGTCGCTCCATGGTTCTCGAATGCCTGTGAGAAGAGTTCAATAGAAATTTCAAGTGTATAAGAACTCATTTCATCGCGCTTTCTCAAACTAGCCCAGTCAATAGAGCCATTTAAATAGAAAAAATTTCCGGTTCCATTTTTTTGACGTAGAAAGTTTTCTGTTAGCGTCAAAATGAAGATTTCACAGTCTTGCCCTCAAATTTGTGTACACCTAATTCACCATCTTGAATTTCCGTTTTTTTTTTTTTGTTATCTCGCATAATTTTTATTCCACAACAAGGATGGTAGAGGAAAAAGTTGTAAAGAATTGTATTCCCTACATTTTTTATTTAAAAAATGTCTTCGAATTTATAATATTTATTGCCGATATCGAGCACTCATTTTTTATGCAAATGGACAAAAAATTGAGAGAGCTGCGCCCATGTCACAATTTCGCGCAGTTTTTGCTCGATATCGGCAATAAAAAATAGTAATCTGAAAAACTATTCAGATAAAAAATTTGGGGAATAATATTCCTCACAACTTTGTTCTCTACTATTTTCGTAGTTAAATAAAAATTACGTGAAATAACTGAAAAAAACGAAAATTAAAGATGACGGATTTAGCGTACACAAATTTAGGGGAAGACTGTAAAACCTTCATTTTGACGCTAACAGAAAACAAACTACGTCAAAAAATCGGACAGTATATACACCTCTTCGATTAACAGAAGCGGACTAAGAGCTTTCGGGGCCCAGGGCGAAACTGGTGTGGGGGACCCTCAACTTTACTTTCTTAATCAGATTATTAGTAACGAAGAGGTTAAGAAATAATAATAAATTGACCATACTCATTGAACTATTGATTTATTGGACACAAAAACATGGCAGTTTTTCAATTAATAAAGATGTTATTCCGTACTTTTATCATGTTGTGGGGGCCCCTAAATGTGGGGGCCCGGGCGGACTGCCCCCCCCCCCTAGTCCGCTACTGTCGATTACGAGAATTGCTTTTCTCGAGAGCTGAGAAAACTAGAGTTTAAGTTGACGTTCGGACGACAATAAAACCTGAGCACATTGATCGCACAGTGTGTCCGTCCTTACAATACTATTCACACTCTTCAACACTGAAACTGCATACATTTACAAATCGCTAAAACAGTATTTTAATATAGCATTTACTCCACGTGGGTTTTTATAACGGTGCCTCTTTATTAGCCTCATATAATATTTATTGTCTGATAATGTCATTATTGCTCTTTCCATAACCCTACTCAAGGTTTCATACTTTCTCATTTGTTTCTTTTCATTCACGAGAAACAGAACAATACTTAGAAATTAAATTCGCAAGTAAAGTAATATACAAAAGTTAAAAAATTTGAAAAAAAAAATATTTTTCGGTTCTTTCACCCATAAAAAAAGAGCTGCCTTACAAAGGCCCTTGTGGAGTAAATATAAACGTAAAAGTGTGCGTATGGCACGTGTCGCGATGTCAGCTGAGGTACTTCGTGGCTCGGAAGAAGTTCAGAGAAGCTCTGAAACCCTACGATGTCAAGGATGTGATAGAACAGTACAGCTCGGGACACGCGGACCTCCTCAATCGCGTACGAAACCTTCAGTTCAGGTACACCCTTCGCCTTCGCCGTGTACCTACGCCCAATCTGAAAAAAAGCTTTTTATTCGAACCCAGCCGCTTTTTTCTTCGTAAAATGCCATTATGGTTACCCTGTAGTAGGCACTTGCTGAGCTTCTTTGTATTATAATTATTTTTCATTTCATTATCTAAATTACGTACAAAATATCTCAAATATACGATAGAACGATTGGACACCAACATTAAATTGTTTTTACGTCTCTTAATTTATTAATAATATTTTAATAATAATTGGAGAGCACTTTGGCAAAACGTTTCAAATACAAGGAAGAACGTTTTCAATAAACAACGAGTTCTATATTGAACTATTTCCTTTTCATTCGAAACCTAGATTTTTTTCTTAATGTTTCCACTTATAGCACAATATTACATGTATCAGTACGAATGATCTTGAAAGAATATTAACGCATGCGCACACAGAAATATAGTTATTTTGCACACCGGTGGGTAAAGTTGCGCATGCGCACCTTAGAGATAAGGAACTTTCTACACCGGCAGAGTTTAGAGGTTATGTTGCAGGGTTCTTTCCAGGCGGGTGGCACTCCTATAAAGACCTGTAGAATATATGTGACGTGGAATCTGACCGCAGCCGCGTGGCGGCGCTGGCTGTACTTTTAGGCCAAAAATTATATTTCAAACAAATTTCATACATTTATGACATTTATATTGATTATTAAAATTATACCTTAATTCGACTATATTATCAAAGTTTATATTTCTTTTTAAATTTAGGTAATGAATTATTTTGCTTCGTTATGACAAACCTGTAAAAGATGAAGAAATCTATTAAAATTGATTATGTTATAAAAATATGTCGAATACTCTTAACGATTCATATTATGAAGAATACAACATTTGACTAGTAATAAATAGGATATTATTGAAAGAACATCATCATTTAAATAAAATGATCAATATATAACTGGAGCACTCCAATTTTCAACCACGAAGGTGAATATTCGAACAAGGAGATTAATTTTCTAGTAGAAAGATTAATTTTCTACCGGAAAATACAATGTTCCTACAAATTAGATAAATTTCGAACTGAAAAAAGAATTATGTCTATTCGAAAATGGAACAGTAACATTTTAATTTGAAGAAACGAATTTCAAACCAAATATAATAATATTAAACTAAAAAAAAGCATCATCAACTAGAAGAATGAAATTTTTCAAAGAAGATAAATTGTCAACCCAATTTTGAACATTTAAATTTTTTACTGAAAAAATGTATGTTCAATCAAACTAATGAATTAAAAACAACTGTCGAATTTTTTATTGTAGTTAGACCAATTTTCTTCATTTAAAATCAAAAAGAGGGGATTTTTAAATTGTGACGAATTTGAGATTGGGAGAGCACTTTTCTTTTCATTTCCTCTTTTTTAAATCCAAATTTTAATTATTCAAAAAAATTCACGTTCCATGTGAAAAATCCCCTGTTCCAAGTGAGAATATATTTTTCTACTGAAGCGCCCTGTTCTAAAATCAAAACAATGATTATTTTCTAAATCAAAAGTTTTTTTCGAAATCAAATTCAAAATTCAAAATTGTTGACACTTTTCCCATGTATTTCATAAACTGTCGGCCTAAAAGTACAGCCAGTGCCGCCACTCGGCTACGGTCAACATTTCCTTCATTTTCAGTTTTGACTGTCACCTGCCTGGTTCTTACTCTTACTGTGCAGCTTTTAGTTTGCATCTCTCTCAGACTTGAATCATAAATCGTTATTCCCAGTGTGGACTATATGTCCTGAAAAGGGATTAAAATTTTATTTTCCATTAGAATGAGTACTGAGATACCTTCCTGAGATATATGTTTAAAAATATGTAAATTTTGGTACAACTGTAATATTTTTCAATGCTATAACTCAACAACGCCACAGTGGTTCAGAATCCACAGTGGTTCAGTGGTCAAAAATCAGAATCTCGATATTTCACTTCGTTTGAGTACCCATATATGGTTTTTTAGGTCGCTGATTTCCGAAATGAAGTAAAAAATCCAAAATTCAAAATGGCTAACCCAAAATAATAATAATAAGTAATAATAAGTTCTCAGGGTCGCGGATTTCGAAAATGAAGTCAAAAATTAGAAATTAAAAATGGTGGACACAAAATGGCAGACATTTTTCCAAAAATTTCCATGCATTTACTTTAGAATGAGTAGTAAGGGGTTTTTGGAGTCGCTGATTTCGAAAATGAAGTCAAAAATCCAAATTTCAGAATGGCGGACATTTTTCTTAAATTTGCCACATTCAGTGAGTTTTTGGTGGAAAAATTTCATGCGACATGGAAAATGCTCGTGAAGGTACATTAAAAATGAATAATGAAATATGTATATTTCGCAAACATGTTTACGATATGTGCGATGTATTGCAGGGGAAAAATTTATCTTTTTTGGACCCGATTACATGTTCACGTAGAGAATACTCTTTTTCCCTGCGAGTTCCTGTGTCGAGATTTGTTGTTTCTATTGTGGAAAAGCGTCTACTTTTTGAAACCGTTTTCACTTGCTGCCCCGAACTGCCCCATTTCAAGAAGAGTCGTTTTTTATGAATATGTCTGCCATTTTGAGTCTGCCATTTTGAATTTTGGATTTTCGACTATATTCCCGAAATCAGCGACCCCAAAACCCCTCAATACTCATTTTTAAGTAAATGCATGGAAAATTTCAGAAAATACCCACCATTGTGAATTTTGGATTTTCCACCTTATCTTCGTCCATAAACTACGTAGCCAAATTCTA